>MCJB01051386.1:196065-245539 GCA_002018475.1 Nicotiana obtusifolia | reverse complement strand
CCCCCCCCCCCCCTTCTCTTTTGGAATCAAGTATAGAGTCAAAAAAAAAAAAGAATAGAGGATCCATGCCACCAGAAAATAGGAACTAGGAAATTTTGATTTAAAAAAAAAAGAGAAGAAAAAGAAAAGAAAAAAAAAAGAAAGAAAAAGGAAAAGAAAAACCACAAAGAAATCTTTTGTGTTCGTTTGAACTACATTTGCCTTGATTCCGTTAAAGAATACCTAGGCAGCTCTACACTAGGGTTCAGTCCAACCAAATCAAAAATAAAAATTTCCCAGTATCTGAAACTGGGGCAGATTTTTTTTTTTTTTATGTTCTTATGAAGAGTCGATTCCAAGAGTTGTAAGTATACAATCCCGTCATCTTGAATCTATTTTGAGCCTTCATTCGACCATTTCTTTCTAACCCTATCCAAAAGCCTTCCAAATAAAGACCTCCCAACTAGTATTTAAGAATGCCAAAGGAAGCACGCAATTAGCAATAGTTTTCAAACAACATAGAACGGTGTCAAGTTGCTCGCACAAAAATAAAAAAAAAATAGAGGAAGGATAATGAATGAAAATGAGACAGTCGTACTATTGAAAACCCTCATGGGCACGGTAAGGCGATGGTAAGTAGAGATAAATAAATGAGAGAGGCTGGTCGGTGAAAACCTTTCGGGGCACTGCTGGTCGAAGGAGAGCTGTGATTTGATGCAAATGATTGGCACAAAGAGGCTAACTTCAAAGACGAACGGGAACAACAAGAAGAAATGGTAGATTGGTTATAGATTTGGCCGCTCAGTCCAAAATGCATGTCATGATCATTAAAGGTGGCTAGCACATTCAAAAGATCCCATTCATTCTTTCTTTTCCCCAAAAGTGGCATTTTTAGTTAAATACTATTCCTTCTCACTTTCACATCGCGTCATTGTGTCTATTTGCATTATTATTTTGAGTCAATCTTTGTTAAAACACACAAGAAATAATTTCAAAATCTGTTACCAGCTTTCTAATTGTACAAAGCGAGTTCTATCCTAGCACATCAAAGAGCTCATAACCAAGAAGCAACATGCACAATAAGTTGTTGAAGTTAAACAAGATCTGAGTGTTCATACAGACGGAAGTTCCAAGGAGAAAACTTTGCTGGTCTATTTGCTAACAAGCCAACAAAGAAAGGGCCACAAAATTGGTCATTGTTTCCTAGAAGTGCAAAACAAAGGATGTGGGAGGCATACACGACATTGACAAAGGCACAAATCCAACTATGATTTCCTCTGATAACCCGAACAAAGTGTTTCAAAGAAATCAGAAAGGTCGCTAAGCAAGACTTGCTTTATGGAAAAGCTGATAGCACCACAGACACAAAATGATATCGGGTCCAAGATAATCTAGTTCGATTATCAGAGGAAAAAAACGCCAAAGTGAAGACTTGCTTTATAGTCAAGGTTCAACAAATAGACATCTGGGTATGAAATAGTCGAGGGCGATGATGGAAAGCCAAGGCCTCCTAAAAGCAATACAGAATATTCGAGCAACTCGGTACTGTGCTGAAAGAATCAGTTCTTCTTCTGCAAGGTGGCCACGAATTAAACTACTCCGCCTATCAAGGCCACAAACCGACCATCTCTTTGAAAACTCACAAATCTTTCTGTGTTTGAAGCAGGAAACAAAGTAGTGTAGAAATGAAGTTCTCAAAGTACGAATGTCACTAAAGGTAAGTTCTTCAAAGTCTCTGCTTTTTATTTCTAGGCCTGCCCATAATCACATCATCATCTACTTCATTTTCAAGCGTAAGGTACACCAGTCCTTAGTTGAGATTCCATTTTGAAATAGGGCACACCACTTCCTAGTCGCATGTTCAGTAAACGATACACCAATTCCTAGCTATATTTTTCAACATAAGGTACACTAATCTTTTGTGAGATTCCATTTTCATACAAGGTATCCTATCCCCTGGTTACCTTCTCTCTAAGTGATGCAGGGCGCCAACTCTTGGTTACATTCTCTCAGTGATACAGGGTGCCAACTCCTGGTTATATTCTATCTTAGTAATACACGGTGCATACCCCTGGTTATATCCTTCTCACTGATACAGGGCGCCAACCCCTGATTATATTCGCTCTTAGTGATACAGGGAACTAACCCCTAGTTACATTCTTTCTCAGTGATACAGGGCGCCATCCCCTGGCTACTTTCCCTCCAAGTCCTTCAACCTCATTTGTAGGAGACACACTTCCTAGTTTGAGTCATTCTAGTAAGAGACGCACCTCCTAATCTAAACCACCAATCCTAGGAGACGCACATCCTAGTCCATGTCTTTAAACCTCACTCGTAGAAGACACACTTCCTAATCTAAACCACTAATCCTAGGAGACACACTTCCTAGTCCAAGTCTTTCAACCTCACTCGTATGAGACACACTTCCTAGTTTGAGTCATTCCAGTAGGAGACGCACTTCCTAATATAAACCACCAATCCTACGAGATGTATTTCCTAGTCCAAGTCTTTCAACCTTACTCGTAGGAGATGCACTTCCTAGTTTGAGTCATTCCAATAGGAGACACACTTCATAATCTGTTGGTCTAAACACCCCCAAAATTTCACCATGTAATCTCCAACACCTCCTCTTTCCATTTCTTCAAACCAAATCCTTCAAAAACCCTTCAAACTCCACGAATTTTTAGATCTACGAAACCCTAGGCGCCACCTTTTTGCCTAAATTCATGAAGCTCCGGCCACCACCACCCTACAACAATTATATAAATGGATAAAGCTCCACCATGCCTACCCTTTCCCCTTGGTCTCCACCCGAAACACCGGCCGAATTCCAGCTACCACCTCCCGTCGCTGCCGCAGCCACTGCTCACTCTACTTTTTCTTCTCATTTTTCTTTTTCCCCTCTTGCCTAGATATGACTCGAGAGAGATTTTAACGCTGGCACGACACCGAGACCGAAATTGGCTGGTTCGCAGACTCTTTGGTTTTTGTGTCTGCCGATGTGAAGAGTTCGCTCGGTCGATTCGTCGTTGCTCGATATTGTTGGCATTTCATTGCTACTCGAATTGGCATCATATGCCCTCGATTGTATAACCTTACTTCTTTTAATATTTTCTAATTTTTTGCTTTTGTAATTAGTATTAGTTTTAAGGTTTAATTTACATTCATGTTGCTGTTATTTGTGTGCAATTGAGCTAGGGTAGTATTGATTTTCAATTACATGTTACCTTATAAATTGTATTTTCGTTCTTCGACCTAGCCGGCCGTTATTGTCTGTTAGTTCTGATTTTCTGTTCTTTGGCCTAGCCGGTCGACTATTTCATATGGATTTTTTAAGTTTAAATTTTCAGTTCTTCGACCTAGTCGGTCGATAGTTAAGTCTTTATGTTAGTTTCATGAAAAACCAAAAAGATTAGTTGAATAATGGTCGTTCGTTTAGTTGTTATGATTCGTGTCTGATAGTTTACCGATGCTAGTTTAGTTTCTGTTTTGCGCATTACCGCTTCATGTTAGTTTGCACCAATCAAATTGATAGCAATCTAGTTTGTTTGAGTGTTGCTTCATCAATCCATAGTTTGTTGAGTTTGAAGGTTAGAATTTGAATTCAGTCAGTGAATACTTGAGTGTAGGGTACATGCTTAGTCTACTTTTACTGTTTGAAGCATGATAGAGTACATCTACTTCTTCCTTGTGTCTGGAATTAGAGAAAAGGATAGTCCTTTCACACTCATTTGGGCAGATTAATCGTTTAATTCAAAACCTAACCCCTAAGGCCTTCGCCTCCTACAAAAGGAGGGTTCTTCTTCACTTTAAAAAGGGAGGAGATCAGGGAGACATGACTTGATAGACAGAAAATATTTTCAGCAGCACTACTTTAGTTTCAAAATATTGTAGGAAAAAAAGAAGTTTTGTGTTCTTTCTTGGTTCACTCTCTAGGATACGGGTGGCAAACAGGTGGGTCAGGTCGAATAGGAGGCGGGTCAAAATGGATTATACTAAAACGGATAAATTAACCGATCCGACTCATATTTAATATGGATAAAAAATGGGTTAACCAACAGATAATATGGATATCCATATTATCCATTGTTTCTTGAACATGATCACTTATGGGAGAATTCATAGTCTTCCAAACTTGAGGAACTCTTAATTTGAGGCTTTACGGATATAAAAGTAAACACATTAGTTATCTATTGGTTATCCATTTGATTAACTGTTTTTTAAGTGAATAATATGGTTCTTATTCATATTCGACCCATTTTTAAAAAGTTCATTATCCAACTCATTTTTTAATGGATAATATGGGTGGATAATTATTTTCTTTTAACTATTTTGCCACTTCTACTCTGAGACTTTTGGAGCTTATTTCTGGGTTTCTTAGCATGATTTGCTGCTGGTGTGTTGCTATTGTCGTTGGGTTTATTGTTGTTGTTCGATTAGTGTGGGGTGAATCAAAGTCGTCATTGCTGTTTTTTTTTTTTTTTTAAATTTCTGCGACCCATGTAACCTTATATTATTTTTGTAATGAGACTCTATTAGATAATGATAAAGAAGATCCAATGTTTGAAGTTTAGCATGTCTCTGTTTGCTGCCCAGCTCCTCCATCTATATTTATGAATTATTAGCTTGGCTCATATTATCTCAAAGTGATTTTTAAGATTTATGTAAAGATCGTTCATGGTGTGCGTTAATATTCTGACTCATAAAAGTTATGTCTAGCTTTAACTTGTTCCAATATTCAAGTGTTGAGTTCATTTAGTTTTTCTTGCATAGATGTTGTGAAGACAAAAATAAAAAGAGATAAAGGTTAGACCTAGAGTTTAATAAAATAACAGAAGTTCTTTAGAATCATATTTTTAACTCACTGTTTAAGTTAGTTTCATATTAAGCTTGAATTTTTATTCTCGTCTAACTTAAGCGAACATGGTCGCCTGCCCAATTAAGGCCCGTAAAATTAATTCCAATTGTTCAAAAATAATACTTTGATTAGATAGGATACATGGCCTTTGAGATAGAAATGGAGTTTAAAACACCAAGAAGTTTATTGATGCTGATGCTTAATTTTCATGTGCATAAATTTCCAAACTATTTAGGTTGGACCATCAAATTTACTTTAATTCGTTCAACGGGTGTGGAGTAAAATAAGTTTATTTCATGTAGAAGTTGAAATTTGGTATTTCTGGTGTAAACTTTGGCAGTTGCCTACTTACCTTCATGGCCCTTCCCCCTGCTTCTTTTAACTTTTTTTCATTTGGAGAAATATTTGGTTGATCATGTCGTTGTATCTGCTAATGCCTCTCTTCTCACATCGTGCAAAACTAATAGGTGAGAATCATAGCTAAACTCCAACGTTTCCTACTTCAGTGGAAGAGGCGAATTTGCTAACATAGCCCATCTGGAACATTTTCTCATATTTGTTTTACGTATCAATATTATATGATCCCGTCACTACCATAGGAATTTTCTTTAATATAGTAACTTTCTTTTCCGCCTTTAACTACTTAATATTTCTTTAAGAGTTGTTTAAAATTTAGGCATAGAATATCATGGATCAAAATATTTTCAATAAGTTAATTAGGCCTTCCATAATATATAGGCCAAATTCTCTAAGCTAGGGCGTTTCATATGATTGAGAAAAGGTAGAATTTTAGATGTTTTCTTCTAAAAAATATTAATTAACTTAAACACTTTTTCATTAATTTTAAACGCTAAGCAATCATTAGGCATATTTTAGTAAATTTTCTCGATCGTGGATTTGCTTGTACAGCGCGATAGTTGACATTTAATAAATTTCAAAATTAATTTCTTCAAATACAAATGTAGTAATTTTCTCAAAAATAAAAGGACTACAAATAATTAATTTTCATGATTTCAGATTCACTTGCGAGGCGCGACTACGATAAATTAATAAATTTCGTTTCGATTACGCATTCGGTTGCGTAGTGTGGTTACGACAATTTATATTATTCAAAATATCCTTGTCACGAACCAAATCCCACATGTCGTGATGGCGCCTATCGCAATACTAGGCAAGCCGACAACCACAATAAACCACGCATCTTTATGTTTGAAAATATAATAAAATAAGCTTAAGAGTAAAATCTCATAAATGCTGATACGAAAAATACCGCGACTCAATATAATATTCCCCCAAAATTCGGGTGTCATTGAGTACATGAGCATCTAAATAACAACATAGTTTGACTGCTAAATACACTGTCTAGGAAGATGGAACAATACAAGTAAATGAAAAAGAAGGAGAGTCAAGGTCTGCGGACGTCAAGGCAGCTACCTCGATAGTCTCCAACAGATAAAGCTCCAAAAGCTAGCAGCCGCCATACCCGAAAGTACCTGGATCTACACATGAGGTGCAGAGTGTAGTATGAGTACAACCCACCCAATATACTCAATAAGTTACAAGACTAACCTTGGGCTGAAAGCAGTAACGAGCTTAATATGTACAGTCCAAATGCAGAATTTAATAGTACAGAAATGTAGACATGCTTTCAAGTTTCACAGTTAAGCTCAGATCAGATAAAATATGCCAAGTGTGACTGCAACGAGGAATGATACATCACTATATCTACATGTAGATTATGCATGCCAACTGTAACGCACATAGTGATAAATCATATACATACTCTCGGAGTATCAATTCACTCAGTCCTCCCATTCGCTCAATCCTCACAGTCACTCATTCCAGTCACTCAATCCTCACATTCACTCAATCCTCACAATCACTCAGCCCTCCCAATCGCTCGACACTCGTACTCGCACTCAGTAGGTACCTGCGCTCACTACTGGTAAGTCAGACTCCGAAGGGGCGGATCCTGCCCAAGCACTAAAATACGCCAATCATGGCACGAATCAATAAAGTCTGTTGCGGCATGCAGCCCGATCCCATAAATATCCTCACAATCAGGCCCTTGGCCTCACTTAGTCATCAACCTTTCAGTCTCTCGGGCTCACGAATATCATGACAATCATCCCAAACAATGATGATATGATGTATTAACATATGGCAACAGAGACTGAGATAAGATATGCAAATGATAGATGTGCTGAGTACATGATTGCAAGTTAAGCAAGTAATTCAACAGCAACACGACATCTGTGGGTCCCAATAGTACCAGCATATAGCCTAAGCATGATTTATGTCATGAATCACAGCTCAATTTTTCTAACACATGGAGAATATATGGATAATAACAGGATTATTTAACTACACAGTTCCACGAAGTCGATCATAATTCCTATGGTGCACGCACACACGCCCGTCACATAGCATGTATCTCACCTAACCTATCCCGCTAGGTAAGCTAGTTAACAATAAAACAATTCAAATGAGATTTTCTGAGAAAATAATGATGAAATAACTGAACTTCTATACAACAACCGAAGGACTTGTAGTACAAATTATGAGCTTCTAAGATTTGGAGTTTACAAAACTGGTACAAAATAATTAAATACATCTGTTTGAAATATACATAAATAGATTTTCATAATCTAAGCTACCATGAACAAGGGGCAGCTACAACCGGAACGCAGGTACATTTTCAATGCCAGCTCCCCCCATATATAGCAACATCAGCTCCCAAAATCTGCACGAAAGGTGCAAAAGTGTAGTATGAGTACAATTGACCCATGTACTCAATAAGTAACAAACCTAACCTTAGGTTGAAAGCAGTGACGAGCTTGGACAACGGTCAGAGTCCAACACCAATAGCCAAGCATAACTTGTAACAATATAATAAAAACATAACAAGAAACAACTCAAAGATATGATACTCAGCTCGTTCACCGTTACGAAAAAATAGGCATATTTTTCAAGTATAACAGTAAAACCCAAATCTTTCTTCGAAATTACCAAAATGTGAGTATATCAGAAAAACTGTGATTTTCCCCCTAAATTTTCAACAACGGATAAAATATTTCAATCTCAGATCGCATGAGGAAAGTACATCTCTATGCCTACATGTCAATGTGCATATGAAGTCATGAATGTCACAATACCGTATCGCATGAGAAAATGCATCCCTATGCCTGTATGTCAAATATACGTGTCAATGCAATGCACCACAATGATGAACTCATATACTCATACTCTTAGAGTACTCAATCTCACTGTCTTGCACTCCCACTCATCATGCTCAATCCCTCAGCACACTCAGTCACTCAGTACTTTACGGTGCCTGCTGCGACGTGCAGTCCGATCCCATCACGAGTCAGTAAAACATGCGCTCATTGTTGGTATGTCAGACTCCGGAGGAACGGATCCTACCCAAGCTATATAAGCCATCACGGACTGCTGCCACGTGCAGCCCGATCCCATCAATAATATATATATAAAGCCCATAGGGCCTGCTGCGGTGTGCAGCCTGATCCATATAATAATAATGTATATAAAGCCAATATCGCCCGCTGCAGCGTGCAGCCCTATCCCATCATGAGTCAATAGTACCCACTGTAGCGCGCAGCCCGATCCCATCAATATTACTCATAAATAGGCCCTCGGCCTCACTCACTCATCAACCTCTACAGTCTCTCGGGCTCACAAATTTCATGCTAATCAGTCCAAACAATGATAACATGATGTGACAACAAATGATAATAGAGATTGAGATATGATATGCAAACGAATGAATATGACTGAGCAAGCCAAACAATACTCCAGAAATACTATCTCGAATATACCGATCTCCGAACGACTCGAAACTAGCCAAAAACAACTCAAGAACATCAAATAATGCCAAAGGAAACAAACCCAATCGAAAAAAGGTGAAATCTTTAATCAAAAGTCCAAAGTCAATCAAAAAGTCAAACCGGGGCCCGCACCTCAGAAACCGACAAAACTCACAAAATCTGACAACCCATTCAGTTAAGAGTCCAACCATACTAGTTTCACTCAAATCCCACTCCGAATCGATGCTCAAAACTCGAAAATTCACTTTATGAAGTTTTAGACAAAACCCCCCAATTTCTCTTTTGAAATCATCAACCAAATGCCAAAAAACGAGGATAGATTCATGAAATATAATCAAAACCGAGTAGAGAACACTTACCCCAGTCCATTTGGTGAAATCCCTCTCCAAAGTCACCCAAAACCGAGTTCCAATTCTCAAAATATGATAGAAGTACCAAAACCTCGAATTAAATAGAGTCTGCCAGGGCATTTTTCACATATGCGAAACATTAGCCGCTTCTGCGGCGTCGCTTTTGTGACCAAAATTATGCTTCTGCAGAGAATCACTGGAGGCCCGCCCATTAAACTTGCAGAACAAGCTCCGCTTCTGCGCAAACATAGGTGCAAACTCAATTCACTCTTCTGCGTTGCTCTTCGCTTTTGCGCTCAAATTCACCGCATCTGCTATTCTGCAGATGCGCAAAAAATGCCGCTTCTGCGCAACCAACCAAAATGCCTCTACGATCAATGTGCTGCATCTGCGACCAGCCCTTCGCAGATGCGGACACACCAGAACCAGAACCTCCAGCCAGATCAACTTAGCCCAAACTGATCCGAATCACGCTTAACAACATCAAACCCACGAATCGCACCTCAAATCGAACTTAATGAACCTTTGAACTTTCCACTTTCAAAACTCGTGCTGAACCATATCAAATCAACTCGTAATGAACTCAACTTTTGCACACAAGTCTCAAATGACCTAACGAAACTATTCTAATTCTCGGAACCACAATCCGATCCCGATATTATCAAAGTCAACTCTCGGTCAAACTTATAGACATTCCAAACCTTTAAATTTCTAACTTTTGCCAATTGGTGCCGAAACCTTTTAGAAATATCCAAATGCAAATGAGCATACGTACGAGTCCAAAATCACCATTCAAACCTAACAGAACCATAAAAACTTCAAACCGAGGTCAAATACTAAAAAATAAAACTTGGTCAACTCTTCCAACTTTAAACTTCAAACATAAAATTCATTCTTCTAAACTAATTCTAAAATACCTGAAAATCAAAACCTCACACAAGTCATAATACATTATACAGAGTTATTCATGCCCTCAAACTACCGAGCAAAGTGCAAATTCTCAAAACGACTGGTTGGGTCGTTATAATTCCCTAAGGCCACGCTTCTTGGGCGTAGATTTAGAAGCCACGGTTCAAAACCGTTGCCAATAAGATACAAAGCCCACGCTTGTATTATTTGATATGGCAACTTTTTTCATGTGCTAAAGCTACACCTACGAAGTGTGGAATTTGATACCTATTAGAACGCACTTTTGAAGTGTGGCAAATCTTCACTAGGTTATACAATTTTTTTATAATATTTATATGAGCCGCAATTTTGTAACTGAAAAAGTATATCTTTTTACATAAATGTTGTAATCACATTTATTTCAAGTATATACATTATGATCTCAAGCATTAAATTAGACAATAAGTAACAAAAAAAAAAAACAATTCCAATGAACTTCAAAAAAGAAATATATTTCGTGTACTACACATATTAATAAAGCAATGTTTCAAGATGTGAACTAGCAACAAACTATAATAGCTAAATGTATTCGTACAGAGGAATAATGAATATCACAATTGTTCACAAAGTCTTCATCATTCACTTCAATAGATTAAATTGGACTTATGGCCACCATTTTCAGTTGGATCGCCTGCATTCTCCAACACATTTAAATATGAAATTAGAAATTATAAAGAAACAAATATATAGTATGCACTGGTTAAAGCCACATTCGTCTTACTAAGAACTGACAGAAATCTGACATAAACTATAATGTAAAAAGTACAACAACCTTTTTTTGGTCAAAATATTTCATTACAACAACAAGTAGGTGCTGGGATTACAAGTAACTTTGATAACAGGCTCCTTTAACTATGTATGGAGTTAATACAGTCAACAATATTACTAACACTTCAACATCTTCAATTGGAATTAGGAAACGAATTGTGAGAAAAATGAGAAAGAATCACCCTAAATGAGTAACAAAAGTATAAATTCAGTTAAACTCTTTCATAAATCCGAAGTAAAAACTAGGCGATAAAGAGGGTGCATTATTTAGGTGTTGTTAATCTTAAGGTTCAGACATATCTTACCCCAATTGAATTTATTATGTTGGATGAAAATAATATTAAAAATTTTCAAATCTCTAGTATAAGTTTGAAATATGAAAAGACTCAGCCTAAAGCTAGAGCATCCCTTGCTTTGTCTATAAAAGAAATTTATTATCAAGCTAATAATCATCAAAAAAATATCTTCGAAAGAGCTCACGACAGAGCAAGAGAGAATCATCTAACTATTTTAGCTAAATGCTCATCATATTTTGCAAGTGAAGAGACAAAAAAATTGCAAGAATATCTTCATAAACAAAAATGAAATGTCATGAAGAAGACATGTTCTTCGGGCGAGGCAACCTTAGACTAAGGAAATTCGAGAATTAAGTACACTTTAAAACGTTTCGATATTGCAAAAGCAAATTGTGAATACCTAATTTTTGCACTATTTTAACACCTCCTAAAGTCATTAGTGTTTTGTTGTTTTAATTGATTTTCTCAATTTTTGTGTCTTTAATTACATATTTCCTATCATTAAAATACCAACAAAAAAAAAATAGTTCTTTCTTCATTTTGTGCATTTTAGGAATTAAATAATTGTTCAATTGGTGATTAATCTAGTTAATTGATCATTTGAATAAGTTATTTAATTAATTAATTTGTTTGTGTAAGCTTTGTTTAATAAGCTTTGTTTAATAAGTAGGATTAAGGGAATTGGGCCAAAATTGAAATGATTTAAGTGGCCAAAAGTGCAATGGCCAATCCATAAAGGGGCTGCCAGGTGTAGATCACGAAATGGCGTAGTTTCGCATCTGCATTACGTTGTTTTGATAAGTAAAGGTGGGATCGAATCTCATCCCTCCATTCTTCTTGATCTATATCCATTTCCCATTCCAAATTTAAAGCTTCAAAATCTGAAAATCCTCCCATTACACTCCATAACCAAACCCTAGCTCCCTCCTCACTCTCTCTATCTGTTCGCCGCCGCGGAGGTTGGTCCAAACACCCCCGAAATTTCACCATGTAATCCTTCAAAACCCCCTCAAACTCCACGAATTTTAAATCTGAGAAACCCTAGCTGCCACCTTTTTGCCCAAATTCGTGAAGCTCCGGCCACCACCATCCTACAACACATGCATGAATGTATAGAGCTCCACCATGTCTACCCTTTCCCCTTGGTCTCCACCCGAAACTCCGGCCGAATTCCGGCGACCACCTCCTGCCACCGCCACTGCCGCTGCTCACTCTACTTTTTCTTCTCATTTTTCTTTTTCCTTTTCCCCCTCTTGCCTAGATATGACTCGAGCGAGCTTTTCACGCTGGCACGATACCGAGACCGAAATTGGTTCGCGCAACCTTTGGTTTTGGTGTCTGCCAATGTGAAGAGTTGGCTTCGCGGTTGATTAGTCGTTTCTCGATATTGTTACCATCTCATCGCTACTTGAATTGGCGTCGTATGCCCTCGATTGGTATAAACCTTACTTCTTTTAATCTTTTCTGATTTTCGCTTTTGTAATTAGTATTAGTTTTAAGTTTTAATTTACATTCATATTGCTGTTATTTAAGTGCAATTGAGCTAGGGTAGTATTGATTTTCAGTTACATGTTACTTTATAAATTTTAATTTCGTTCTTCGACCCGGTGAATAGTTCGTTATTGTCTGTTAGTTCTGATTTTTGGTTCTTTGACCTAGCCAGTCGACTATTTCTATGGATTTGTTAAGTTTGAATTTTCAGTTATTCGACCTAGTCGGTCTATTGTTAAGTCTTTATGTTAGTTTCATAAAAACGATTAGTTGAATCATATTTTTTTGTTAGTCGTTCGTTTAGTTGTTATTAATCGTGTCTGATAGTTTATTGATGCTAGTTTAGTTTCTGTTTCGTGCATTATTAGTTATCTTGATCGCTTCATGTTAGTTTGCACAAACCAAATTGATATCAATCTTGTTTGTTTGAGTGTTGCTTCATCAATCCATAGTTGGTTGAGTTTGAAGGTTAGAATTTGAATTCAGTCATATATTGATGAAATCTGAGGTAGTTTGTTAATACTTGAGTGTAGAGTACATGTTTAGTTTACTTTTACTGTTTGAAGCATGATAGAGTACATCTACTTCTTCCTTGTGTCTGAAATTAGAGAAAAGGACAGTTCTTTCACACTCATTTGGGCAGATTAATCGTTTTACTCAAAACCTAACCCCTAAGGCCTTCCCTTCCTACAAAAGGAGGGTTTTTCTTCACTTTAAAAAGGGAGGAGGTCAGGGAGACATGACTGGAAAGACGGACAATATTTTCAGCAGCACTACTTTAGTTTAAATATATTTTAGGAAAAAAAGAAGCTTTGTGTTCTTTCTGTTCTTTCTTTGTTCACTCTCCGGGGCTTTTGGAGCTTGTTTCTGGGCTTCGTGCCACTGATTTGCTGCTACTGTCGTTGGGTTTATTACTGTTGTTCGATTGATGTGGGGTGAATCAAAGTCTGTCATTGCTGTTTTTTTTTTTTTAATTTCTGCGACCCAGGTAACCTTATATTCTTTTTGTAATGAGACTATTAGATAATGATAAAGAAGATCCAATGTTTGAAGTTTAGCATGTTTCTGTTTGCTGCCTAGCTCCTCCATCTATATTTATGAATTATTAGCTTGGCTCATATTATCTCAAAGTGATTATTAAGATTTATGTAAGGATCGTTCACGCTGTGCGTTAATATTCTGATTCATAAAAGTTATCTCCAGCTTTAACTTGTTCCAAAATTCAAGTGTTGAGTTGATTTAGTGTCTCTTGCATAGATATTTGAAGACAAAGATAAAAAGAGATAAATGTAAGATCTACAGTTTAATAAATAAATAAAAATGTTCTTTAGAATCATATTTTTAACTCACTGTTTAAGTTTGTTTCGTATTAAGGTTGAATGTGTATTTGTCACGACCCAAAATACATTAGCCGTGATGGCACCTAACTTAACTCATTAGGTCAGCCAATTGACAGTTAACATAATTCTAATAAAATAAAGGTGATCAACAAATGTTACATTTGGATTTCTATATAATATTTCAAGGACTGGTAGTACAAGTGATGAGAAATGTACACAAACATAATTCAATTTTAAAACTACCCAGGGACAAATGGTAGCCACACTCGGAAGGCACAAACATCTTCAAAGTCAGCTCCCATCATACACCGCAGCTCCGTTCCAAGATCTACACGCAAGGTGCAAAAGTGTAATATGGGTATAACATACCTCATGTAGTCAGTGAGTATTTTGACTAACCTCGGTGAAGTAGTGACGAGGCTTTTTAGTTAAAAGATACTCACTGATATAACCTATACAGTAAACTAGCAATAGAACAATACTAAGACATAACAGAAAAGAGTACAGTAAACGAATATGCGAAGCAATAAATGAGTACTAGAAGAGATCACACTTCAAATATTTCCCAATATCTCAACCAATTCTTTTCTTAGAGCGATAACCAACAAACCACGATTGTAACTCCATAACTTTCATAGTGTGAGAAATGTACTCAAGCTATCAAGTAAATGGCGCGGCAACAATTTTCGTGCATTTATCTCATTCTCACCAAATATACGTATAACAGTACCAATCGGGTGAAAGAAATACCAATAACAATAATGACAAAGTGAAAAACACACAGGTAGCAATAACGAACAAAGCAGTACATATGGACATCGGTAACAGACTAGGTAGAAGACACATAAATAATGACAACAATTAGGAAAGAAGAATATAAATTTCACTAACTAGCATGGTAGAAGGCCTAGGTGTAGATATAACAAACAAGAGGGAAAGCATGATCTTTATGAGCTAACAACTAGAAGGCATAAATAACTAACATGATAGAAAGCTTATATGAAAGTGCAACAAATGAGGAACGACATGGATGTAGATATAACAACAAGAAGGAAAATATGATATTTGCAAGTTAAGCAAATAGAAGGCATGGGCAACACAACAACAATTTAGATAGAGAACAAAGACAGAACAACAACGACAAGTCACGTAGAAAACAATGGTACAACAGTAACAGCTCAAGGTAAAGGCATGAACATATACACAAGAAAAAGATATCACAACATAATGCATGTCCCTCGTCTTCGCCTGCACGAAAACACCCTTCGTGTCATGAACCCATGATAATATAAAAGCATGATAATATAAATGAAATGACATGGCATCACGCTTCGTGCTTTTACACTCATATCACATGTTAATGTAAATGAGAACACGATAATATAAATAAACGGCACGGCATCATGCTTCGTGCTTTTACCCTCGTATGATAATGTAAATGAGATCATGATAATGTAAGTGAAATGGCACGGCATCACCCTTCATGCTTTTACTTTCATCTTCACATGATAATATAAATAAAATGACATGGCATCACCCTTCGTGCTTTACACTCTTCCTCACATGATAATGTATATGTAATGGCACGACATCACCCTTTGTGTTTTACACTCTTTCTCACCAAGCATATGTATACCAATGACAAGCAAGGTAGGAAACATGAATAACATCAAGGAGAATGTTTAAGCGAATATTTCAAATGAACATCAATCACAGCTTTCAAGCCAATAACAATTCAATAAACCTCAAGTACTTTATTATTCAAGTATTTCGACAAGTCTCAAAAATGATCTTTAACTCAAGTATAGAATCCAATATCTCAAGAATAACGATTGTAGCGATGTATTAATAATTAAATATAGTGATGACCGAATTTAACGCATCAATGGTTTCACAAAAATCTGTCAAATATTAATCAAGTTATAATAACCTAAATCTCGGTTTCTAACATTTAATTTCATATTCTTAGTAATCTAGAAGTCAAGTAAGACATGAAATAAGAAGGTCACGTAATTTTACAAGGCACAATCAATCATATAATTTACCCCGAGCATGATTAACCCTGACACATGCATATACACTCGTCACCTCATATATGTATCATCGCCACATGTAGCAGACAATGGCAATTAGTAGAAAAAATTTTCTCAACAAAGTTAGGCAAGATACTTACCTCAAACAAGCCAAATCGATACACTAGAAGCGTCATCCTGCTCAAATCATCCTCCGAACGACTTTGAAACAAATTAAAAGAAACTCAAAATCATCAAATAATGCCATAGGAAGCGAACCTAATAGATAAAGATCGAATATTTACACATTTACTCAAAGTCAACCAAAAAGTCAAACCCGGGCCCGCACCTTGAAACCAATGAAACTCACAAAATCCGACAAACCCATTCAATTACGAGTCCAACCATACTAGTTTCACTCAAATCCGAATCCAAATCATGTTCAAAACTCAAAATTTGACTTTATGAAAATTTAGACAAAAATTCCCCAAATTTCACTTTGAAATGATCAATCAAATGCCAAAAAATGAAGATGGATTCATGAAATATAACCAAAATCGAGTATAGAATACTTACTCCAATTCATGTGGTGAAAATTCGCCTCCAAAATTGCCCAAATCCGAGGTCCCCAACTCAAAATATGATCAAATGAACAAAGCCTTGATATTAAGTATTTCCGTCTAGCTGTTTTGCCTCGTTTCTTGTGCAGACAATCCCTAAACTTGCTTTTGAGGCCTCCGATGGATTCCATGTGAAATTTCAATCAAATTAGACTTTTGAATCACTACATTTGACCTTATAATGAAGGAGATATGATGTTTCCAAGTTTTAAAGGAAATCTGAAAATTTAAGAGATCAAAATGACATTTTTGTAATTATTTTACACCAGAAAATTAGCAACGAAAGAATTTTCGTCTTAGCACCAAAAACTCATTCGGAATCTTCCGTACACAAACCATATATGTATTTCAATCATAAAACATGCTACGACCCTGCTCGTGCACTCAAAACACCGAAAAGAGGACATCTTGACCCAATATTGACCATAGTCAAACTCCAAATCCTTAACTTAATTAGTTTCTCAACCAATGATCCAAAACACACCCGAGCCTTTCAAGACCCCATTCAATCATACCAACAAGTCCTAAACACACGATAGAACTTATTCAAAGCTTTAAATCACATCAAACAACGTAAAAATCACGAATCACACCTCAAATCAAACTTAATGAACTTTTGAACTTTCAACTTCCAAAACTCGTGCCGAACCATATCAAATCAACTCAGAATGACCTCAAATTTTACACACAAGTTTCAAATGACATAACAAAGGTATTCGAACTCTTGGAACTAAAATCCGAACCCGATATCACCAAAGTCAACTCTCGACCAAACTTTTGAACATTCCTAATCTTCAAATTTCCAACTTTCGCCAATTAGTGCAGAAACCTTCTAGAACTATCCAAATGCAAATCCGGGCATATCTCTGAGTCCAAAATCACCATCCAGACCTAATGGAACCATCAAACTTCCGTCCGGGTCCAAATACACAAAAGTCAAACTTGGTCAACTCTTCCAACTTAAAGCTTTCTAGTTGAAAATTATTCTTCCAAATCAACTCCTGATCACCTAAAAACCAAAACCGACGATTCACACAAGTCATAATACATCATATGAAGCTAATCAAGACTTCAAACGGCTGAATAAAATGTGATTTGCATCAAAACTATCGGTTAGATCTTTACAGTATTCTCGTCTAACTTGAGTGAAGATGGTCGACTGCCAGGTTAAGGCTCTTAAAGTTAATTCCAAATGTTCAAAAATAATACTTTGATTAGATAGGATACATGGACTTTGAGATAGAAATAGAGTTCAAAACACCAAGAAGTTTATTGATGCTGATGCTTAATTTACTTTTATTCTTTCAACGGATGTGGAGTAAAATATGTTTATTTCATGTAGAAGTTAAAATTTGGTATTTGTGGTATGAACTTTGGCAGTTATCTACTTACCTTCATGCCCTTCCCCCCCGCTTCTTTTAACCTTTTTTCATTTGGAGAAATATTTGGTTGATCATGTCGTTATATCTGCTAATGCCTCTCTTCTCACATCATGCAAAACTAATAGGTGAGAATCATAGCTAAACTCCAATGTTTCCTACTTCAGCGGAAGAGGCGAATTTGCTAACATAGCCCATCTGAAACATTTTCTCATATTTGTTTTACGTATAAATATTATATGATCCCGTCACTACCATAGGAATTTTGTTTAGTATAGTAGCTTTCTTTTCCGCCTTTAACTATTTAATATTTCTTTAAGAATTGTTTAAACTTTAAGCATAGAATATCATCGATCAAAATATTTTTCAATAAGTTAGTTAGGCCTTCCATAATATAGAGAATTATAATTGAGAAAAGGTGGAATTATTTTTTAGATGTTTCCTTCTGAAAAAAATATTAAATAACATAAACACTTTTTCATTAATGTTAAACGCTAATAAATCATTAGGCACGTTTTAGTAAATTTTCTCGGTCGCGGATTCGCTTGCGTAGCACGATGACATTTAATAAATTTTGAAATTAATTTTTTCAAACACAAATGTAGTAATTTTCTCAAAATTAAAAGTACTACTAATAACTAATCGTCATGATTCCGGATTCGCTTGCGAGGCGCAATTAGCTTGCGTAGTGTTATTACGACAACTTATATTATTCAAAATATCATTTAATAAGTCTGATAATCAAGCAATAAAAGCGAACTTAGGCAAAACATGAAAATCAATTAAAATATAGTTTATCAAAAATTAATTTAAGCCAAATATCAATGAAGCGACTGTGCTAGAACCACAAAATTCGGGGACTGCCTTATACCTTCTCTCCGGTTAACAGAATTTTTTATCCAGTCACCTATTTTCGCAGATCAATAAAAATAGAGTTAAACCTTCCTTTGACTAGGGATTCAAATAAAAGGTGACTTGGAACACCAAAAATCAATTCGAAGTGGCGACTCTGAACATCAGAATAATACCTATTTCAATAATGTCACTTTAATTAAAAAAACTATTTAACCCACAACAATTTATAATATATACAATTTTTTTGGGGTAGAAAAGGGAGTGTGATGCAAATATTTTAGAACAGCATATTTTAGTAAATTAAATACCTTTTCAAGACTCAGAGCATGAGTTCAGCCAGAACAATGTAGATGATTTTGGCCTCTCACAACCTTGCACTACTTGCATCAACAGATAAAGGAAGGTTGGATCCGACACATCTTAGTATATCTTGAATATTCAGCCCAAGATTGTTTAGCACCAACTGACTAAAAATATATCACATTTTCTCTCGTCAAGTGACTAAAAGTAAAGTGAAATACATGCCCATAATAAATCACATAGTATAACGAATAAGAAAGATGGACTTGTATGAATTATAAAAATCAATTGGCTGATAACACAACTACACAAGACTTGGAAAGTTTTTGCTTTACCAGAATTTTATTCTGGAGCTCTAAGTACACTGTCCAAGCAACTCAAAGTTCAGCACATCAATGGATTAATGGACAAATTTCACCCTATTTACAAACTACTGGAATTCTAAAGTACCATATAATTGCAGTTGATTTTTCCTTAAGAGCAACAGATGCAAAATACAATTTCTAAATTAAAGGCTGCACTTTTTGTCAAACTGCAAATTTATACCATGAGTTCATTCAGAAGAAAATGACTTTTGAAAGTTCTAATGTTCACATCACAACAGTAGCCAGGAAGTACAAGAGCAAATTGAGCTTGTACACGTCTTTCCTATGTTTAAAGTAGTTATCAAAAATCATTTGTCTAAGTAGCACAAGTTTCTGCTAGCTGAAACATGCAAACACTGGGATTACGCAGATCATGCATACTCCAAATAAGAATTCAGAATATAAAATTTACCAAATTACTCGAACACAACGCTAACTCCCATCCAATGTACTTTTTATTTACATGAACTAATTTTAATCTTCTCACAACAAATCTTAAGCTGCCCAGCGAGAGATACATATGTTTTACAGAACAATCACAAAAGAACAAGATATTACATAATATGAATATGGAACAAGTTCTAAGCTTGAATGTAGCCACCATACCAGTTGAAACTCTCGAAGATTTTTTCCAACCAATAATAGATGACATGGAGAGCTTAAAATCAATCAAGTCGCATAGAAGGAAATCAAAGCAATAAAGAAAAGCTATACCATTGACCATGTAAATTTGCAATGACTATATATCTACACATACCAAAATTGAAGAACATCTAAAGAATCTAAGAAGACAGGATCTTAGCTTGCAACATGACTTACTATTGCAACTTAGGTGTCTGTACATTTAGAAATTTGACATGAAAACGAACAAAAAGTGCAATAATTACTAAAAGAGAGAACATCAAAAAAATCATTCGTGATACTGCTAAAAAGAATTTACTTAAAACCTTTCTATATGAAGAAACAAGAAAAATATGAAATTTGTGAGTATCCAAGAAAGAAAATGACACTGGTGCAAAGGTGCAGAACAAAAAAAATATGAAATTTGTGAGTACCCTGAAGCCATATATACTTGTATTCAAAGAAGAAAGCACCTATGGCGAGCAGCTAGGGTTGTTGCTACTAAAATTAGGCTCATAAATCAGCTAGGGTTGTTGCTACTAAAATTAGACTCATAAATCGGCTAGGTTTTTAAATAAATTACTAATATTTGGGACTAGCAAAGCAATAAATTATTTATATGTTCATTCTTTTCTTGAATAAGTATCAAATTAGATGTCACGACCCAAAATCTAACTAGTCGTGATGGCACCTAACCCAACCAGCTAGGTAAGCCAATTAACAACTATCTAATTTAATGAGATTTATTGAGATAAATGAATGATAAAATAACTGAACCTTTATATATTTCCCAAGGATTGGTAGTACAAATCATGAGCTTCTAAGATTTAGAGTTTACAAAGCTGGTATGAAATAAGGTACATCATTTGTTTGAAGTATACATGAACAAATTAATATTCTAAAGCTACCAAGATCAAGAGGTAGCTATGATCGGAACGCAGGTACATCTTCAAATTCAGCTCCTCCTGTACACAGCAGCATCAACATCCAACATCTGCACACAAGGTGCAGAAGTGTAGTATGAGTACAACCGACCCCATGTACTCAAGAAGTAACAAAACTAACACCCATGTACTCAAAAGTAACAAAACTAACACCCATGTACTCAAGAAGTAACAAAACTAACATTAGGTTAAAAGTAGTGACGAGTTGGAACAAAGGTCGGAGTCCAACACCAATAGCCAACAAAGTTCATAACAACACAATAAAAGTGATAAAAGAAGTAACTCAGAGATATAATGCTCAGCTCGTTCGCAGTTCCGGAAAATAGGTATGTTTTTCAAGTATATCAGTGAAAACCTAAATCTTTTACCGAAATCACAAAAATATGAGTAAGTTTGTAAAACTGTGATTTTTTCCAAAACTTTCAACAGGTAAATATTTCATTTTCAAATGGCATGAGGAAAAATATATCTCTATGCCTACATGTCAATGTGTATGTGAAGTCATGAATGACGCAATACCGTACATCATGAGGAAAATGCATCTCTATGCCTGTACGTCAAGTGTGAATGTCAAATGCAATGCAACTCAGTGATAAAACCATATGCATACTCTCATAGTATCAATTCACTCAGTCCTTCCAGTCACTCTGTCCTCAAATCACTCATTCCTCACAGTCACTCAGTCCTTCCAATCACTTGGCGCTCGCTCTCGGCACTCGTGCTCGCACTCGCACTCAGTACAATACAGGGCAGATCCAGCCCAAAATCAATAGCAACTACGCTCACTGTGGGTTTGCAGACTTCGGTTGGGCAGATCCAGCGCAAGCGCTATTATAAGCCAATCATGGCATGAATCATAGTACCTGCTGCGGCGTGCAGCCCGATCCCATCATAAATCAATAAAACCTGATGTAGCATGCAACCCAATCCCATCAATATCCTCACAATCAGGCCTTCAGCGTCAGTCAGTCATCAATCTCTCCAGTCTCTCGGGCTTACAATGTCGTGAAAATCAGCCCAAAATAATGATGTGATGTTTCAATAAATGGTAGCAGAGACTGAGATATGATATGCAAATGAATGAGTATGATTGAGTATGCAATTGCAATGTGAGCAAATAACTCAACAACAGGAAATAACCTCAGTGGGTCCCAACAGGATAAGCATATAGCCTAGGCATGGTTTCATGGATCACAGCTCAATTACTCTAGCACGTAGAGATTTCATAGATACAAATAAGATTAGGTAACTATATAGTACAACAAAAATAACCGAGTCACAATTCACACGGTGCACGCCCACACGCTCGTCACCTAGCATGTGCATGACCTTAACACCAAACACATATCACGTATATTTAGGGGTTCATACCCTCATCACTAAGTTTAGAAGTGTTACTTACCTCGAACAAGCCAAATCCAATACCGAGTGAGCCAAACGATGCTCCAAAAATGCCATCCCGAGCGTACCAACCTCTGAACGGCTCGAAACTAGACAAAAGCAATTCAAATAAATCAAATAATTCCTTAGGAAACAATTCCAAATGATAAAGGTCGAATCTTTAATCAAAAGCCCAACGTCAACAAAAGAGTCAAACCCGAGCCCGCGCCGCAGAGCCTGACAAAACACACAGGATCTAACAACCCATTCAATTATGAGTCTGACCATACTAGTTTCACTCAAATCCGACTCCGAATTTGATGTTCAAAGCTACAATAATTCACCCTATGAAACTTTAGATAAAATCCCTAATTTTTCTCTTTAAAATTCACAATCCAATTACCAAAAATGAAGATAGATTCATGAAATATAATCAAAACCGAGTAGAGAACACTTACCCCATCCATATGGTAAAAATCGCTTCAAAATCATCTCAATTCAAATTCTATAGCTCCAAATATGAATAAAATGACCAAAGCCTCGATTTAAAGTTTCTGGCCAGCCACTCTCGCATTTGCGAACCAAAGGGCCGCTTCTGGGGTGTCGCTTTTGCGACCAAACTCCGCTTCTACGGAAAACACTGGAAGTCCGCTCTCCCACACCTACACAATCGGACCCACTTCTTCGCAAGCGCAGGTGCAGCACAAACTGCGCTTCTGTACACATCTTCGCTTCTGCGATCACAGCTTCCGCGTCTGCGCTACCGCAGATGCGGTCCACTTCCCCATTTCTGCAAAAATTCTGCTCCTGGCGTTACTTTGCTTCTGCGCCCACATGACCGCATGTGCGGCTCCACACCTACGCCCAATATTCCGCAGGTGCGGTTACACCACGTCCAGCAAAGACCAGCCATCTTACATGAATGAAAGATGATCTGAAACACGCACGTAACTCACTTGAGCCCCTCGGGACACATCCGAATATACCAACAAGTTCCATAATATAACACGGACCTAATCGAGGCCTCAAATCACACATAAAAACATCGAAACGACGAATCACACCTCCAATCAAACTCGATAAACTTTGAATCTTCCAACTTCCAAAACTCGTACCGAAACATATCAAATCAACCCCGAATGAGCTTAAGTTTTGCACACAAATCCCAAATGACATAATGAAGCTATTCAAATTCTCGGAACCATAATCCGAACCCAATATCATCAAATTCAACTTCCGGTCAAACTTATGAACTTTCCAAACCTTCAAATTTCTAACTTTCGCCAATTAGCGTCAAAACCTTCTAGAAATAACCAAATGCAAATCCGGGCATATGCCCGAGTCCCAAATCACCATCCGGACCTAACGAAATCATCAAAACTCTAATCCGAGGTCAAATACTAAAAAGTCAAACTTGGTCAACTCTTCCAACATAAAGCTTCAAAAATAAAGTTCATTCTTCCAAACTAATTCCGAAATACCTGAAAACCGACACCGACGATACACACGAGTCATAATACATCATACAAAGCAAATCGAGACTCTGAATAGCTGAACAAAATGCTAGTTCTCAAAACGACCGAATCTCCCCCACTTAAACCTACGTCTGTCCTCGAACGTGCCAAGAGTCGTTCCAAAACCATCAAATCGCTGTGTAACCTTACCATGCACATACCCAAGGGTGATCCCACGTCACCCTATTCCATATAGGCCTGACAACACAACATAACTGAAGATCATTACTTCAACTTAAGCCCATAAATGATAGAATCCAATTTCCAACATCTAGAATTTCCTATAAGACCCGAATCTCGCATCTACACATTGTATAAGTCTGAACAAGTTGTATCAAGCCATAACCATAATCCAAAATGTAATCACATGATACTGCATAACTCGCGTACTTGTAGCAATAACTTCCGACCACAATAACTGCTCAAAACAACTCGGTACCAGTGATAAACCTCATATCAAACAAAACCTCGTTCTAAAACCTTCGCACATTACCGATGATGAAAGAAACATGCAGAAACTCATAACCACTTTATTAGATCAACAAGTCATGGAGTTCCCTCTCATATGACAAGAACTTAAGCTAAATACTAAGCCGACTTCCAATATTATTGCTCCATACATGCTATAATCAAATCCGATAGTATCCATCCCAGGTCCAACGACCTCATCTCATACATTACCACTCTAGTGACATGTCACATCAATACAACCTAAAGCTACAAACTGTGCAATTCGTGTACCAATACGCAACAATTTCAATGCACCCAAAAATAGAAAATGACTCGAATGAGAGAATCGTCCTGCAAGCTCAACAAGTACCACCATAATGCAACGCTAAGAACCCATCACAACGTAGAACCAAAACACATGAATTTAACACAAAGGATCATATCCTATCATAGTCCAGCTGCAATACTTGACCCATCCAAACACCGGTCCATATGAAATACCTTGAGTCTCCAATGCTCAAAATCAACAACCATAAGCAATTTGAAGCCAAGTACACAAGTGCATGACCATAACCATGGAGAAGAAAATAACACAATATACCACTGCCCTGAAAGACCATAACCAAGGTGCAATCACCCATTCCACACCTCAACTCACCAAAGCATGTAAAGTCCGCTATAAGGCCCAAAAAGAACCGCACTATGTGTGCACATAACCCACAAATCAGCACTCCTTGTAGCATAGAGGAGTAACACATAGATCATATCAGAACGCGAATAAGCTCAACTCTAACTAAATGGTGCATCCCTCAACAATCGCAATACGGAGTAAATCAATCTGACCCGTTGTAGAATACACATTTTCATTGGGCCTACAATAAGCCTCCAAATCAACCCTGGTCATCTAGAAATAGATAATTAACCCTCCGAAAGTCCACAATGACCTAACCATAACGCATACTCTCATCTGGCTAGCTGATGTGCCGGAGAATTTTGGCATATTTTGATACTAATTACTTAGATTTTAGCTTGTTTTAAATTCAATTTCCCTCTATACTTATGTAATTTTAGTATTTTTGTAGTGTATGAGGCGTAAGGACATAAGAGCATGGAAAAGAGTTCAAAAAGCCACAAAAAGACAAGAAAAGAGCAAAAAGGCATTGCAAATGTGGATATGCTATCGCAAAACCCACATGCGAGCCGCATATTTCACACCGAGATCGCAGATCAAAACAGACTTCTGGGCAAAGTTCAACGTCAAAAATGCGATCTCATCTGCGATCGCATAACCTGTTTGTGAGCCGCATATTTCACACTGAGATCGCAGAT
Source organism: Nicotiana obtusifolia (assembly GCA_002018475.1). NCBI lineage: Eukaryota > Viridiplantae > Streptophyta > Magnoliopsida > Solanales > Solanaceae > Nicotiana > Nicotiana obtusifolia. The sequence continues at coordinate 219,895 of MCJB01051386.1, read as the reverse complement.
CAAAACAGATTTCTGGGCAAAGTTCAACGTAAAAAATGCGGTCTCATCTGCGATCGCATAACCTGTTTGCGAGCCACAGAAGTAACCGCAAATTAACATGAAGTCTACTGAAGGAAGAAAATGCGATGCAAGATGCGTTCACATTTCTACAATACGGACTGCAAACCATGAATACGCTGAAGGCGAAACTAGGGTTACAATCTGCGATGGCCATGTCAGAAGTGCGGACCGCATGTCTGTTATGCGACAGAAATGTGGTCGCACATTCAACCTGAAAGGGCATTTTTGTGTGTGTCCCAATTTTTGGCCCTCTATAAATAGATTTATTGGGGTTTTGTGGGCTCTATCTTGTCTGACTTTGAAGCTACAATACAAGGCATTAATATTCGTCTCTTTTGGAAGCTTTTGGGTCAAGAATATTTCACTTTGTAAGCTTTATGGCATTTGATATTCTCTTGCTTTTGTATTTTAGTATGAGTAGCTAACTTTAAATACTAAGGTTGTGGACCCTAAATGGGTGTTATGTTAATGGGTGTTTACCATTGAATATATATATAATGGTTGGTTGATATTTATTTACTTCTCATTCTTCATTTATTGTTTGTGGTTGCAAACATTAACAAGAGCCATTAAATTCTTGCTTTGCTTGGGAAAGTGGGGTAGAATTTGGTAGAAGTAAATATCAAAGACTCAAGGCTTTAAACCTTGTTTAATAAAATCGCTTAGGAATAAGTGGGTTTTATTTGGCATAAATTGGTTGTTCTTAATTGCAACTCTTTTATATTTGGAAAAATCATAAAGAGAAAATATTACCTGACTATTGGAAAATATTGGGTAGTCACTTAGACTTCATTTGCATATCAAAAGGACCTCCCATTAGAAATATATCATATAAACACCGGTAGCATTACACTTCATTAATGGGGACACAACCTTGGTTTCTTTAATCAAATTATTTACATTTTCAACATTTCAATTAGCCTTTACCTAAAACCAAACTCAATTCATACTCTTGTTATGGTTAACTGGATAGAATTACGACTTTAGTCGAGTAATACACTAGTCAAGTAACCTTTTCACACCTATTCCCTGTGGGATTCGACCCCAACCTTGTTGGGTTATTATATTTGACATCGACCGCTTTACACTATTTATTAAAGTGTAATTTGAGCATATCAAATTTTGGCGCCGTTGCCAGGAAATATGGTTTTGAAATTACTAATTAGTGTGTGCTTTACTGTACGTCTTATTCTACTCTATCACACTTTGCTTGTTTTGCTTGGTTTTGATAGGAAAACATGTCAGAATATGGTGAAGACGTGGAGGCAAAAATGGAAGGAAATCCTTTTGCGGATATCGAGGAGTACATTGAGGATACAAATACTATTGTACCTCCTGCTGTTGGCGCTGTAACTTTTAAGGTGGAACACGGTTTAATCCTTATGCTCAAAGCGGAGGGGTTTTTCAGGAATTCCACTAATGATGATGCAACAGAACATCTTAGAAACTTCTTGGGTGTGTGTGTAATGCATAAGCAGAACAATGTCTCTGATGATGCCCTAAGGTTGAGATGCTTCAAGTACTCTCTAGCTGGGGATGTAAGGAAATAGCTTCAAAATCTTCCTCCAAACTCCATTCATTCCTGGCCCGAACTTGTCCGAGCCTTCTTGTCTAAATGGTTCCCGCAAAGTAAGAAGTCTGAGCTTCGGGATAAAATCTTCTTTTTCAAGCAATTACCGGGAGAACATCTACATGAGGCATGGGATCGTTTCAAATTATATTTGGTTAGATCTCCCAATCATGGTTTTCCGGATTCTATTTTGTTGGAGAAATTCTACATGGGCTTGGATCCGATGAACCAATCTATAGCCAAGAATGCAGCTGCCTGATCTTTCATGGACAAATCATTCGCAAGGGTGACACAAATACTTGACAAAATGGCAAAGCATAATCAAGCATGGCATTCCGAGGACACCACAGGTGGAATTACATATGGCTCTCCTTCCTTGAGCAACATGATCAAGGAATATCAAGAGAGAGATCAAGTGATTGTAGGGCTTGCTACAAATGTTAATGTGTTGACAAAGATGTTCACCGAAAGCCAAACGAAGAAGGTAAATGTGGTTGAGAATGTGCAACCCGTATCAAATGAGGATTTTGAGGAAGCAAATTATGTCAACAACTCTCAAGGAGGGTATCAAAAGCAACAATACCAAGGTCAAGGACCACAAAATCAATGGAGGCCAAACCTGCAAGGTCAAGGCCACCAACAATGGCGAAATGACCAAGGTGGCTCAAACCAAGAAAATTGGAACAACAACAACAACTTCTCAAATTGGAGTTCAAATCCCTATGTTCCCCCAAAGGGTCAATATTCAAATCAAGGTTCCTCAAGTGAGTCTAAGTTGGAAAGTATGCTTGAATAGGTATTTCAAAATCAAGAAAAATCCGACACTTCTATGAGGAACATGATCGAGCTTGTTGGCTCTCATACCACATCCATTCAAAAATTGGAGATGCAAATGAGAGACCTCTCTAGGGAGCAAAATCCAAAGCAAAAGGGAACTCCCTAGTGACCCAATTGCGAACCCAAAGGGTAGTGGGAGTGGCCCAACTTCTCATGTCATGGCAATTATTACTAGGAGTGAGAAGGTACTACAAGGAGAGGGTGAACAAGTGGTTGAGGTAGAAGAGTTCGAGAAAGGGGTTGAGGTTGAAGAGCCAAGTGTTGTCGAAACTGAGAAAATTCCGGAAGAGGTGCAAGTGCAAGAAGAGAACCGGGAAGTGGTAAAGGAAAAGGCAAAAGAGACACCAAACATTCTTCCGCCTATTCCTAGACCTCCTCCTCCTTTTCCTCAAAGATTTGTAAGAAGGGTTGATGATAGAAAAGTTGAGAAGTTCTATGACATTCTAAAGCAATTATCGGTAAACATCCCATTCTTGGAAGCTTTTCAAGAGATGCCAGGTTTTGCCAAATATTTGAAAGATTTGATCACCAAGAAGAGGACCACCAAGAATGAGGTGGTGAACATGACTCACCGGGTTAGTTCCATTATTGCCACAACCACCGTTCAAAAGAAAGAAGACCCGGGAGCCTTTACTATTCCATGCACTATCAGGGCGCGTGATTTTGCAAGGGCCCTTTATGATAATGGGGCTAGAATTAACTTAATGCCGCTTGGCATTTACAAACAAGCGAGATTAGGAATGCCAAGGCCAACAAGTATGAGATTGCAAATGGTAGATCATTCCATCAAGAGACCGGTAGGAATTGTTGATGACGTGATTGTAAAAGTGGGAGAGTTTCATTTAGCCGCCGATTTTGTAATCCTTGATTGTTCGGTTGACAAAGAGATCCCTATCATCTTGGGGAGACCATTCCTAGCCACGGGAAGATCATTCATGGATTCGGAACGGAATGAAATCAAATTCCGTGTGAATGATGAAGAGGTCACATTCCAAGCAAGTAAGGGTATGAAACTACCACATGAGTATGAAAGCATTTCAGTGATTGATATTGTTAATGAGGTGGAAGATGCGGTTGAAATGCAAATGGAATAACAATGCCTCGGTGAAGCGTTGGCGGCTATTTTGGTGAACTTTGATGGTGAGGATATGGAGGGTTATATGGAATCGGTAAATGCACTGGAGGGGCGTGGTTCTTACACTTATGCTCCGGCAAAGCTGTCTCTCGACTTGGAGAATAGAGCCACACCTCCCGCAAAGCCATTTATTATTGAGCCACTACAACTAGAGCTCAAACCACTTCCTCCACACTTGCGGTATAAATTTTTTGGCTCAAATGATACTTTACCGGTAATCGTTTCTTCTTTGTTAAATGATGTGCAGGTGGAATGATTGTTAAAAGTCTTGAAGGAGCATAGGCAAGCCATTGGATGGACAATTGCGGAATTTGTGGGATTCCTGCGGGAATTTGCGAGCATAAAATCCAATTGGAAAGTGAGACCAAACCAAGTGTGGAACATCAACGACGGTTGAACCCGTCAATGCAAGAGGTGGTAAAGAAAGAAATCATCAAATGGTTGGATGCCGGGGTAGTCTACCCTATTGCCAATAGTTCTTGGGTAAGCCCGGTGCAATGTGTGCCGAAAAAGGGAGGCTTGACTATAATTGAAAATGAGAAAAATGAGCTCATCCCAACAAGAACGGTGACCGGCTGGAGGGTGTGTATGGATTATCGAAAACTTAACAGTGCCACATGCAAGGACCATTTCCCTATGCCTTTTATTGATCAAATGCTTGATCGGCTAGCGGTAAGGTCATTCTATTGTTTCCTTGATGGATATTCCGGCTACAACCAAATCAACATAGCATTGGAGGATCAAGAGAAGACGACATTCACTTGCCCCTATGGAACGTTTGCTTTTAGCTAGATGCCATTTGGGTTATGCAACGCTCCGGCTACTTTTCAAAGATGCATGATGTCCATTTTCTCCGACATGGTAGAGGATTTTCTAGAAGTCTTCATGGATGACTTCTTGATGGTAGGTGAGTCTTTTGAGCATTGTCTTAACAATCACAGACAAGTGCTTAAGAGATGTAAAGAGACCAACCTTGTGCTCAATTGGGAGAAATGTCACTTCATGGTGGATGAAGGCGTCGTGTTGGGGCATAAAATTTCAAAGCATGGCACGGAGGTTGACCGGGCAAAGATAGAGATTATTGCTAAGCTTCCTCCACCTACTTCCGTTAAGGGTGTTCGAAGTTTCTTAGGGCATGCCGGGTTCTATAGGCGCTTCATCAAGGACTTCTCCAAGATTGCAAATCCTATGTGCAAACTCCTTGAGAAGGATGCCAAATTTGTGTTTGATGAGAAATGCCTCAAAGCCTTTGAGGAGTTGAAGCAAAGGCTCACCACGGCACCTATTATTGTCACACCCGATTGGTCTCTTCCTTTCTAGCTCATGTGTGACGCCAGTGGTGTAGCCATTGGGGCAATGCTTGGCAAAAAATCAAACACTACTTGGGCACAGATGGCGAAAAACATTTGGTGGAGCAGCTGGCTCTCAAAGATGGTCCGTGCCCGACCATTGAGTGACTTCAAAGGAACACCAACTTCGTCTTGCTGCAACGTTAAATCAAGCGCTTCATGGGAGGCAACCCATGTGCGGTAACACCTTTTTTGTTCTTTAAATTTTTAATTTTTGATAGATAGATTTACTCGAGCAATTTAAAGTGTGTGTTAGAGTGCAGGGGATTCAAAAGATCACAATACTTGAAAGGAATGCATAAAAAAAAGGGGCAGAAAAACCACTGCGTGAAGTATGCTGCAAAGATGCGGTCACATTTTCACTATGCGGACCGCATTTCGGTCACAAACTAAAGCAGTATGTTTGGCTAAAATCGTTGATCAAAATGCGACAAGGTAATGCACTTTGGGGACCGCATTTTAATTATGCGATCGCATTGTGCTTCGCATTGTTACCCCTTCAGCAGAGCCCACCGCATAACACATATGGGGTCGCATAGTGTGTTATGCGGTGACTTTCCCTTCGCAAAAGTGCCAGGTACGTCGTCGCATTCTCTCATATCTCACTCATTCAAAACAACACAAAACACAAAAAAAAAAAAAACAAAAAACGAACAGAAAAAAAGAAAAAGAAAAAAGGAATGAACAGAAAAGAGAGGCAAACAGAGATCGAATCTTACCAAGGACAAATACCTATTCATAATCTCCATACTGCTCGTACTCTTCTTCATTGGTATGTGTCCTGATCTCTTCAAGTTCACTTCTATCTTTTCTGTGGTCTTCTTTGTGTTCGTTCTGCATTTTTGATTGTGTTGTTTGTCGTAGTTGTTTGTACATATCGTGGTTGTTTCTGGGGTGCTGGGTATAGAGAAATAGGACCGCCATTGTTGAGGGATGAACTGAATCGTGAGAACGAAGGCATTTGCGACCCGCAACATCAGAATACGGTCCGCATTTTGGCCGCATAATTAGACCCTAGTCTTCTGAGGACGATGACGAATTGTGTTGACATTTGCGATCGCATAATTAATATGCGGACTGCAAAGTCACCGCAAACTGAAGCAGACCACCCAGTTAACACCTTGCTATCTGCGGTTGTTTTGCGATCGTATTTCTCACTTTGCGGTGGAGTTTGTGATCGTATTTTGTTATTTTGTTTTGTGTTGTGCACAAGTCAGTTCTGCGATGGTTATGCAGTCCACATAGTGGTTATGCGATCGCATAACCCATCGCAGACTGAGACCCAGTAGTGCACAATCAAGATTGCGACAAGTTTGCGGTCCGCATAGTGGTTATGCGACTGCAAAACATGTCGCATTTTTTTGACTTTTTCTTTGAATTCTTCTGTTTTCTTTTTACTGTTGCTTACAATGTCGCTCACATTTCACCTTTGTACAGATATGGCTCCCCAAAAGCATGTAGCCCAGAAAAGGGCATCTTCCGGTCGTCACACATCGTAGGCAAAACGATTATGGACGGAATCCAATATGCCATGCCCCTCCCTGTCTGATGTGGAGGAACTCTTGCCCTCAGTCAATCTACAGGCCGAGGCAAGAAGGAAACATGGAGACGACTTTCACCTCCGATTTGGGGTTGAGGGATCCAGGGAACTGTACATAGAAGGACTCACAAAACGAAAAATCCTGGGCGAGGAGGCAGACGAAAGGGAGGATGCAGAGGATTCATGGTCCTCGGAGGATGATGGCCCTCAGGAGAAGGGCAGATTGCTGCTCTTATAGTGGAGGATGAGGAGCAAGCAGACATTCAGAGGGCGATAGAACACTCGCTAGCAGATTTGGCCGCCCCTACCGACCCATTGGCTACTCAGCCATCAGCGGGCGAGGATAGAAGCTCCCAGCGCCCCAGCTCCAGTTCCGGACCAGCCAGAGATTCCTCCTCCATCAGTGGAGGTCACTCCTCAGGCCGAGCTCTCCTCGGTCCCAGCTTCAACATTAGAGGGTCAGCCGGCTACCGACTCCCATAGCGCTTAGTGCGCCCCAGGGAGCCCCTTCAACTCTACTTTATGTTCATATGCATTGGGGACAATGCATGCTTTTAGTTGGGGGTGGTAGCCTTGTCTATACTTTTGCGACATTAGCAACTGTTGTACATATTCATGCGTTTATGTTATAAACAAACTTATGTACTCATGTGTATTTTGTTCGTGATTTTTAATATATTAGTGCTTTGTGATTTCCATAAGTTATGTTAAAAACTAGTAGATAGTTTTCCATCTTTAGTAATTAGCAATGAATTCCCCTTGTTTTTCTTTGCCGGGTTCTTTTCCAAGGGTGTAATAGTAGAACCAGGACAGTAGAATGAAACATATTGACGGGGTTGGTGTAATTGTCTAGTCTCAAGCATATGTGTCTGTACATAGCCTATACCCTTCCAAAAAAAAAATAATTAAAAAAAAAGAAAGAGATCAACTGTGTGAACTTGAGGCTCGCTCTATGACTCTACATCTACCTAGAGTTATGCATGTATATATGATGAAAGCTTTGAGTTTCCAAATGTTGACTCGAGGGCTTTAAACTATGTGAACCAAACAGTTCGTGTACCATGTGTGTGAGTTCTTTGTGTAGATAATTCTTGTATTTGCTTCTGCCATCTAGAACTTGCCCGGTTGGTTTTTCGATGCTTATAATAATTACACTTGGTTGGAGGGATGATCTTAGGCATTCTTTGTTTTATTTGTGAAACCTCTTTAGCCTTTCAAGCCTACCATTGCATAAACAATATCACTAGTGCCCTATTTGAGCCTTTAACCTTTTCTTTGGCCACCTCATTACAAACCTTTTCCCTTTTGTAAAATAATTTCCTCTTTTGAACCGTTCCTCCTTGAATATTGAGAATGAGGCTAAAAGCCTAAGTTGAGGGTGTGGTGTCAAAGTGGAAATGGGTAAGGTTGTACATTAAGTATAGGAGCATATACCTCAAAGTGTTCATATGAAATTATTTAAGCTCCAAAAAAAAAATGTGTATATATATAATTATGGAGCCTTGAAGAAAATTAGAGAGGTATTTATGGAGGTTCTATATTGGGAACTAGATGCCAATGTGGCTATAGGGTTTGAAAAGAAACAAAGTGCAAAAAGAAAAGAAAATGTGATTATTGTTCAAGGAGGGTGTAGTCACTTGTATCTAAATGCTTATTCGACCCTTCCCTAAACTTACATTACAAGCCTAAAAAGTCCTTATGGGATCTCCAACCGAGCGTTCTTAGAATTAAGCGACGAATTAAAATAAGGGCAAGCCTATGGTATGATATGTTGTAACACTTGAAACTCTTTTCTGAGAGTGAGTGTATTTGTGAATTCATCCCTTTTTGTTGTTATTGTAAATATTGTGATTTTGGAACTTTCTTTCTAGTGAGGGCACACGAACTGTGAGGTTGAACAAAAGTTGAGTTTTTGAGTCAAACGCAAGTGCACTTAGCTGATGGTAGCATTTTATCACGTTGTCTGAGGCTCAAAGTTCCCAAGTTGATTAGTTTTCCTTGTATATATCGATGGTTCAGGAAGGGTAAAACACTCGAAAATGCATGCTTGAAATACTAACAACAAACACCGTCCATGGTCACTATTCTTTCATGTCTTGTAGATGGAGTCTAGAATAGGATGTGTTATCTTAGTTGCTTGAGGACAAGCAAGAGTTTAAGCTGGGGGTGTTGATGTGCCGGAGAATTTCGGCACATTTTGATACTAATTTCTTAGATTTTAGCTTGCTTTAAATGCAATTTCCCTCTGTACTTATGTAATTTTACTATTTTTGCAGTGTATGAGGCGTAAGGACCTAAGAGCATGGAAAAGAGTTCAAAAAGCCACAAAAAGACAAGAAAAGAGCAAAAAGGCATTGCAAATGTGGATATGCTATCGCAAAACCCACATCCGAGCCGCATATTTCATACCGAGATCGCAGATCAAAACAGACTTCTGGGCAAAGTTCAACGCCAAAAATGCGATCTCATCTGCGATCGCATAACCTGTTTGCGAGCCACATATTTCACACCGAGATCGCAGATCAAAATAGATTTCTAGGCAAAGTTCAACGTCAAAAATGCGGTCTCATCTGCGATCGCATAACCTGTTTGCGAGCCGCAGAAGTAACCGCAAACTAAACATGAAGTCTACTGAAGGAAGAAAATGCGATGCAAGATAAATGCGGACCGCAAACCATGAATGCGCTGAAGGAGAAACTAGGGTTACAATCTGCGATGGCCATGTCAAAAGTGCAGACCGCATGTCTGTTATATGACAGAAATGCGGTCGCATATTCAACCTGAAAGGGCTGTTTTGTCGGATGTGTGTCCCGATTTTTTGCCCTCTATAAATAGATTTATTGGGGTTTTGTGGGCTCTATCTTGTCTGACTTTGAAGCTACAATACAAGGCATTAATATTCCTCTCTTTTGGAAGCTTTTGGGTCAAGAATCTTTCACTTTGTAAGCTTTATGGTATTTAATATTCTCTTGCTTTTGTATTTTAGTATGAGTAGCTAACTTTAAATACTAAGGTTGTGGACCCTAAATGGGTGTTATGTTAATGGGTGTTTACCATTGAATATATATATAATGGTTGGTTGATATTTATTTACTTCTCATTTTTCATTTATTGTTGGTGGTTGCAAACATTAACAAGAGACATTAAATTCTTGCTTTGCTTGGGAAAGTGGGGTAGAATTTGGTAAAAGTAAATACCAAAGACTCAAGGCTTTAAACCTTGTTTAATAAAATCGCTTAGGAATAAGTGGATTTTATTTGGCATAAATTGATTGTTCTTAATTGCAACTCTTTTATATTTGGAAAAATCATAAAGAGGAAATACTACCTAACTATTGAAAAATATTGGGTAGTCATTTAGACATCATTTGCATATGAAAAGGACCTTCCATTAGAAATATATCATATTAACACCGGTAGCATTACACTTCATTAATGGGGACACAACCTTGGTTTCTTTAATCAAATTATCTACATTCTAAATATTTCAATTAGCCATCACCTAAAACCAAACTCAATACATACTCTTGTTACGGTTAACTGGATAGAATTACGACTTTAGTCGAGTAACACATTAGTCAAGTAACCTTTTCACACCTATTCCCTGTGGGATTCGACCCTAACCTTGTTGGGTGATTATATTTGACATCGACCGATTTACACTATTTATTAAAGTGTAATTTGAGCGTATCACTAGCTTTGGCCATATCTTCACAGTCCACAACCACGAAATAATCCGTTTAAGAGAGCTTCCAATCTCTAAATTCATAGAACACATGAATCACCATAGCTGATCCCAATTCTAACACTCGAATGTCTAACACACCTCTCATACACGATCATCCCACGAGGAATGCTTCTGTAATTCTTCCGTGCCACATAGCAAAAATCTGAATATCAGTAGTCGATCAACCAGGTGAGTACGCAATACCAACGAAGCATCTGAAACCGTCCATTTTCCCTAAGAATTTATGACCTTCCCTTCAAAACTAAACCGTGACCTTGCACACACCAATCTCAATCCCACACAACATACCACATCTATCATGCCATCATATGAAAAGTACGAGAATCTCATAATCACTCTGAATCACAAACAAACTATTTACTCAATCAGTCAGAAACCTGCCACTTGATACCATCCAGGAGAAAATCACAATACGCAACATGCTCCTCATGCCGGTAGAAAATATCCATCTCAAACCGTGGTAGAAGCTATCGAGAACTCTGTGAAACCTATTTGCACATAACCAAACCATTAGAACTGAATCTCTTTAACTCAACCAAGCCATGCAAAACCCAAGAATATTTCCATAAAACTCCTGTAGAGACTCACAAAATCATAAGTACCCAAAGAACCGATCATATCCCTTACCGTTCAGATCTTAGCTACTATCAAGTTGTCCTATTTCTTCGAGTTCCTTTCGAATTACCCTCAAGTTGACACTTCTCTTTGTCAGAAACCACGATCTATACCCAAGATCACCACAAGAGATCCTAGCATAAAACTACACCGCCTTAAGGCCCATAAGCTGCTGTATTCCCTCTTAAGCACCCCAACAGTACCACAACCGAGACTCCCACACTATAAAGACCTTCTCTGAATCTAAAGCCATTTCCTTCACTTCCTGATAATGAAATGTAGAACCCATAATTATATAGAAATACCGCAAGTCTCGACACCATCCAATGTAAATCTCATATTCTAGCCATATACAAATCCGCAAAAATCTCAATTGCTACATATAAATCTTGAACCTATTAGGACTTTCTCAAGAGTCATCCACTCCGCTCAAATCTCAATTGCACCGCCCAAACGGGCCGAAATGACTTGTGCCCCATCAGCACGATAACACCTAAAAAAGTAATCCGCCCCTCTAAGCAACTGAGCGAATCCCTTTTCTTAGTACTTCACAGCTATCCTGAACAACCCGAATCATTCAGAGATTACTATATATCTATAATGTGTATTACACCATGCATCCAAATATTTCCCTTCCTAAGTCATCCTCAAAACCAGTCTCTACAAGTCATAACCGATCCACAAGTATGCCTCAAATCGAAGCCAGTATAACACATAACCACGTAACCAAATAGTCGATAGTAGACTCCCCCACTTGGCTCAAAGTCATAGAATAAAACACTCGATGACTCATAATACCCGTACCCTATTATTGACATGATCCCGCACCGAAACTCAACTCAATCCTTCATAAGCTCATGTAACACAAACCATATAATACTTCAAATCATCTGCTAAGCTTGAATTCATCCTCGTGACGGTTAGGTCAACTATTACAACCATCCCAAACTCAAATCGCACAAATATAACCCACTGATAGGAAAGAGAGCATCCACACAACATCATAAGGATCACACATCCGTAGGTTAACCCGTAGGTGATAACCCACCTGTTTTGTCTCAAATTGACATCCCTCTATACCCTTTCACAGCCACGACTAATACGCAGTCCCTTAATCTTATGAACTCATCAATATGACATGAAAATCTACTTCGTTCCACAATTAAGCAGCATGAAAGATCCTTTAATACACTCATAACTCGAGACTATACATCACCTCAAGACAGAAATCAAGCACCCAATAGTCCTTTTTATATCTTAAGCAAACTCTTCTCGTCACATTCAAACCATCTGAACACATCCCGCGGTCACACATACTCATTATATAGCCATCCAAACACTCATCAAGCCACAAATTCCATTAATAGGGACACTACCGGACTAATAAGTCCAAAAGCACAAGGTCACACAACTGAACTCCCTGTGCTCAAGCTACAGTCAAAACCCGACCTCATGTCCTCCAATATGGCCCATCATCAATACACCAAAATCATATCTCACACCTCATCCATGGAATCACAAGCCGTTGATGCACATATGATACTGAGCGCTCATATGTGCATATAATTGCGTGAAAGGAATTCAAAGAGTTATGCTTCAAACTGAATCAATGTCGCACGATAAGGAAAGAAAGATGGAAAGTTTATCCTAAATGCCCTGTAGCCCCTCGAAGATAGGTATGGACGCCATCATATCGATCAACAAGACTCTACTAGACACTTACTCATGATTTGTAGAACCTATGAACCTAGAGCTCTGATACCAACTTGTCACGACCCAAAATTCAACTAGTCCTGATGGAACCTAACCTAACCCACTAGGTAAGATAATTAACAACTATCCAATATAATGAGATTTATTGAGACAAATGAATGATAAAATAATTGAACCTTTATACATTTTCCAAGGACTAGTAGTACAAATCATGAGCTTCTAAATTTAGAATTTACGAAGCTAGTATGAAATAAAGTACATCATCTATTTGAAACATACATGAACAGATTAAAATTCTAAAGCTACCAAGATCAAGAGGCAGCTATGACTGGAACGCAGGTACATCTTCAAATTCAGCTCCCGCAGTACACAGCAGCATCAACATCCAACATCTGCACAGAAGGTGCAGAAGTGTAGTATAAGTACAACTGATCCCATGTACTCAAGAAGTAACAAAACTAACATTAGGTTAAAAGTAGTGACGAGCTGGAACAAAGGTCGGAGTCCAACACCAATAGCCAACAAAGTTCATAACAACATAATAAAAGTGATAAAAGAAGTAACTCAGAGATATAATGCTCAGCTTGTTTGCATTTCCGGAAAATAGGTATGTTTTTCAAGTATATTAGTGAAAACCTAAATCTTTTACCGAAATCACCAAAATATGAGTAAGTTTGTAAAACTGTAATTTTTTCCAAAACTTTCAATAGGTAAATATTTCATTTTCAAATGGCATGAGGAAAAATATATCTCTATGCCTACATGCCAATGTGTATGTGAAGTCATGAATGACGCAATACCGTACATCATGAGGAAAATGCATCTCTACGCCTGTACGTCAAGTGTGCATGTCAAATGCAATGCAACTCAGTGATAAAACCATATGCATACTCTCATAGTATCAATTCACTCAGTCCTCCCTGTCACTAAATCCTCGCAATCACTCATTCCTCACGTTCACTCATTTCTCACAGTCACTCAATCATCCCAATAACTCGGCACTCGCGCTCGCATCTCGCACTCAGTACAATACAGGGCAGATCCCGCCCAAAATTAATAGCAATTGCGCTCACTGTGGGTGTGCAAACTCCGGAAGGGCAGATCCAGCCCAAGCGCTATAGTAAGCCAATCATGGCATGAATCAATAACACCTGTTTCGGCGTGCAACCCGATCTCCTCATGAATCAATAATACATGGTACAAGTGAAGCCCGATCCCATCAATATCCTTACAATTAGGCCCTCGGCCTCACTCGGTCATCAATCTATCCAATCTTTCGGGCTTACAATGTCATAAAAATCAACCCAAAACGATGATGTGATGTATCAATAAATGGTAGTAGAGACTGAAATATGATATGCAAATGAATGCGTATATAATTGCAATGTGAGAAAATAACTCAACAACAGGAATGGCGTCAGTGGGTCCCAACAGGATAAGCATATAGCCTATACATGGTTTCTAACATGGATCACAGCTCAATTACTCTAGCACATAGAGATTTAATAGATACAAATAAGATTAGGTAACTACACAGTACCACAAAATTAACCGAATCACAATTCACACGGTGCACGCACACACGCCCGTCACCTAGCATGTGCGTCACCTCAACACCAAATACATATCACGTATATTCAGGGGTTCGTACCCTTAGCACCAAGTTTAGAAGTGCTACTTATCTCGAACAAGCCAAATCCAATACCGAGTGAGCCAAATGATGCTCCAAAAATACCATCTCGCGCGTACTGACCTCCAAACGGCTCGAAACTAGCCAAAAGCAACTCAAGTAGATCAAATAATTCCTAAGTAAAAAATTCCAAGTGATGAAGGTCGAATCTTTAAAAAAAAGTCCAAAGTCAACCAAAAAATCAAAACCCAGGCTCGTGCCTCAGAACCAGACAAAAGTCACACAATCCGACAACCCATTCGCTTACGTGTCCAACCATGCTTGTTTCAATCAAATCTGACTCCGAATCGATGTTCAAAACTCAAAAATTCACTCTATGAAATTTTAGAAAAAATACATAATTTTCTCTTTAAAATTCACAATCTAATTATCCAAAATAAATATAGATTCATGAAATATAATCAAAACCGAGTAGAGAACACTTACCCCAATCCATATGGTGAAAATCGCTTAAAAAATCATCTCAATCCGGGGTCTATAGCTCCAAATAAATAAAATGACCAAACCCTCAATTTAAAGTTTCTGCCTAGCCACTCTCGCATTCGCGAACCAAAGGCTACTTCTGCGGCGTCACTTTTGAGACAAAACTCCGCTTGCACAGAAAACACTAGAAGTCCGCTCTTCCGCACCTGTGCAACAGGACCCGCTTCTGCGCAAGCGTGAGTGCGACCAAAACCGCACTTCTGCCCACATCTTCGCTTCTACGATCACAGCTTCCGCATCTACGCTACCGCAGATGCAGTCCACTTCCCCGCTTCTGCGAAAATCCTGATCCCAGCCTTACTTCACTTCTGAACTCACATGACCGCATGTGCGGCCGCACCTGCACCCAATATTCCATAGGCATCAGGTCCAGCAAAGACCAGCCATCTCACATGAATGAAAGATGATCCGAAACACGCCCGTAACTCACCCGAGGCCCTCAGGACCCCTTCCAGATAGACCAACAAGTTCCATAACATAACACGGACATAATCGAGGCGTCAAATCACACATAACAACATTGAAACAATGAATTGCACCTCAAATCAAACTCGATGAAATTTGAATCTTTTAACTTTCGAAACTCGTGCCGAAACATGTCAAATCAACCTAGAATGAGCTCAAATTTTGCACACAAGTCCCAAATAACAAAACAAAGCTATTCAAATTCCCGAAACTACATTATGAACCCGATATCATTAAAGTCAACTCCGGGTTAAACTTATGAACTTTCCAAATCTTCAAATTTCCAACTTTCGCCACCAAAACCTTCTAGAAATATCTAAATACAAATCTGGGCATACGGGCGAGTCCAAAATTACCATCCAAACCTAATGGAACCAACAAAACTCCAATCTGAGATCAAATACTAAAATTCAAACTTGGTCAATTCTTCCAACTTAAATATCAAACATGAAGTTCATTCTTCCAAACTAATTTTGAAAAACCTGAAAACCGAAACCAACGGTACACACGAGTCATAATACATCATACGAAGCAAATGGAGACTTCAAATAGCTGAACAGAATGCTAATATTCAAAGCGATCGGCTGGGTCATTACATTAGATAGCGGGAGTAATAATAAAAATATTAATACCATTGAGAATATAGGAAACTACGGCAATCAGAGACCATACGATGGTAAAAGTTGAAGTAAAAAAGCAGCAACATGAGATTGAGGCCACCTCTTCCACCATATCTATCTATTTATTTGGCCCACACTACAATAAGACAAATGCAAAAGAATTCCCGTTTCTCTAGCTTTGATAATTTCCTCATTGCTTTTGGAAACAAAAATAACCGTAATTCAAAGAAAAAATTTTCTTTTGAAAGTAATTTTAGAGGAACACTACTCAAACGAGGGTGAGAAGCTGTAGATGCACTACCTAAGAAGGTGCGGAAACACTTCCACAGATTCGTCAAAGGTGCTGATGCAAGAAACCCTAAACGAATGTATCCATAGAGTTCTTAGGGAGGAGAAAGCTCTTTTTCCCTTTTGAAATTGTGAAAAAATATTTCACTAAGAAAGATAATATTGGAGGGAACATTTTTAAAGTACAAGAGGGGGGTGAATTGTAATTTTTCTTTTCTTTTTCAAGGTAGTCGACTAATTTGCGTTCTAGTAGACTAGACTTTTCAGGAACAGAACGTAAAAGATAAATTGCAGAAAGTAAATTACACAGTATGTCTGTATACTGGTTCGGATTTAGAGTGAATCATACGTCCATTCCTCTAGGTTTCAAGGGTGATACTTTCAAGTATGAAGTAGCTTTGTACAGATGGGTTGGTGCTGTTATACACCAACTGCTTTTGTCACTTTGTTCTTCTCTCTATAATTGATACAATGTCTCACCAGTGTACTTCTCTCTCTCTTCTCTTCTTTGTTATGTAGAAATCTAAAGCAGAGTATAGTGTTTTGTTTGAAGTAGAACAAAGAGATTGAAGTTGGTTTGATCAAAGTATGTCTTTCCAAGGCTGGAGAAGTAGGTATTTATACTTCTCGAGGCCTTCAAGTCCTGTACGTCTTTTTGAGAGATTGCATACCCAAGGGAGTTGTATTCAGAAGGAATCATAAATTGATTCTTTCTGAGATTGATTCTTCTGTTAACTTGACTTGACTTGCGGGCTTGAATTATTTCTTCCTTAAATGAGAGAAAATTCTCGTTGCCAAATCCCTTGATTGATGCTTCGATTGACGTCTTTATGTAGGAGAATCTTTAGCGGATGATTTTGTACCCCTGATCTCCTTTGATTGAGATCCTTACTATAATATCCTTTTTGATTGATTTTGCCAGTTCCCTTGATTGATTTTTCGCTTCTCTTTCCTTTTTTTCGTTTGATTCATTTTTGCCTCCACATGCCTCCATTCTATTGCTCAGAACCTGTTCATGCATATATGGAGTAACTAATTTTTTGCATTTTGAAATCAAGTTAGATCTAAAAATCTCCTCTTTTTTGATGATGACAAAACAACAATGAAAATACTTCCCTGTTGATCAGCTACCTTGAGTCTATTGTAGTCAACTCCCCCTCAGTCTGTGTTTCTTGTAGATATGTCTAGTCGATTCCCCCTCAGTTGAATATTCTGTTGTACCTCAGTTGTAGTCGACTCCCCCTCAGTTGTATACAGTATGATGTACCTACAAGTTGAACATCTGCAGGAAATCAGAGCACATAACACAGAACATAGAACTAGGGAATACATAAAAACGCAGGCCTTAAGCTTGCTTACTATTTCTCCTCCTTTGTCATCAACAATAATAAAAGCAGGCAGGAAATTAAGAAGTATTTGTCCTAAGAGTACAACCCATGACTGAATCATCAGTTTCAAAACAAAGCAAAAAGAAATTATCTTAAACAACCAAACATCAACGACGCAGAAAGTAGGTAATGGTGTTGCAAACTGCCTTCTCGAGGCGATCAAAGCTGGCATTCACTGTGACAGACACCTCATCAATTCTGTTGTGCATCTCTTTGAAGGCCCTTACTGCTTTTTCTACAGTCTTGAGAATCTGCACTTGAATCTTGGACACGTCGGACCATGTCTCCTTTGCCATTCCATGGATATCTTCAATCTTGCTTTGCATAGAGGTTAATGAGTCCTTGATGACAGACAATGTTTTCATGGATGGGGACAAGCTTTTCTAAGAGGTCAGAATCACTTGTACTGGGGTGAGACACAAGAGCTTTTTCCTTGGAGTCGGAAGTGACATTCTTGGTTTCACCTTCTTGTTTCTTGACCCAAGCTCCCTTTACAGAAATATAACACATGCTAGCAAATCCCCTAGAATTGTAAGACTTGGTGACAGTGATGTAGGGATGGTCAACACGGGATATATTGTTGGCTTCTAGCAGATGGGTGATATCCATACCATAAGGAAGACTTGTGGGATCATCGACACTTTCTATTATGAAATTGAGGACCTATGAAGACAACTTGACCTTGTGCTTAGTCAGAAGATAGTAAACTAGGAAGGTATTACGCTGGGAGAAGGTAGAGAAGGATCCTGTTCTTGGAAGAGGAGTGATTGCTATAATATGTGCTAACACACGAGTTTCGAAAAAGACATCACTAGGTTCTAGTTGACTAGGAAGGGAGTAAGAGGGTGATCCAGCTATACACCTTTTAGCTTGATCAAAAGAGATTTCAAAATCCTCAGGCTAGGTTTTCTTAAAGAGCATAGAAAAACCAGAACAACTACATTGAAAAATTGTATCAAACAAAGCATAGTCTAGAACAATGCATTTGCCAAGAACCAAAGTTTCTAACTTATCAGGTTTGCTAGAGCGAAGATTAGCAGAGAACATTCTATAAAGAGGTTCATACACCTTTGGAGGAGAAAATGTGAGAAAATTTTCCCAACCCTGGAAGTCGAAGATTTCCTTCACTCTGCAGTTGAGACCGTCCATGACATTTAAATCAACAACTTTGCCATGAGCGACATGCTTGTTTTTGAAGGCAATGAAAGCATCCCTGTTGGGAGTGTCCCAGAAATTTAGGCCGGACTCAAGAGCACTAGAGAGATCAGTTTTGGGCTTTTGGGGGGTCTACCATGGGTCGTTTTCCTAGAGCTTTTTCGTTGAGACTGCGAGCATCATCTGAGAAATCTTGAGAGGAGGAAAAATCCCCAGAGTGGTATGATCCTAGATTGATTGGTTCAGGAGGTTGAGAGGAGGGTTTTGCCCTAGAGCGAGTGCTTTTGCGGGTAGAAGCAGAGGGGTTTTTGGAGTGTTTTGCCATGGTAGGGTTTGGAATAGGGGAGTGGAGACACAAATAATGTGAGAAGTACAGAAGAGCGTTGAACTTAAAAGGATGAGAAACGGCGGTTGAGTACAGACGAAAAGGCATCAGAGATTTGAAGCTATGATTGACTGGTCTCTGAAAAGGTGTGAAAAGATGTGAAAAAGGAAAAGTAGTAGACACACAATTAATGTACCTTACACACTTAAGGAAATATTGATACTAAGATACGATAATAATTAAAAATATCACAAAGGCCCTAAAATTATCGATTTATGGAAATAATGCCAAGAGAGTCTCGTAATGCACAAAATCTTTCTTCTAGCAAAGGTTTTGTAAATATGTCTGCTAACTGATCAGTGGAACTTACAAACAATAATTCTATGTTGCCTTTAAGAGCATGATCTCTAATAAAATGGTGCTTAATATCTATATGCTTAGCTCTAGAATGATGCACATGATTATTTGATAGACAAATAACACTAGAATTATCACAGAATTTTTGAACAGGTTTAAAAAGTAATTCATAGTCACCCAATTGATGAGACATCTATAGTAATTGAGCACAACATTTTCCAATTGCAATGTACTCTACTTTAGTTGTGGAAAGAGATTTTAATCCCTGTTTCTTACTATTCTAGTAGATTAGTGCTTTTCTCAGTAATTGACAAGTCCCACTTGTGCTTTTTCTGTCTTCCTTGTCACCTGCAAGATTAGCATCTGAAAATCCCTCAAGTTTAAAATTGTTAGAGCGAGGATACCAAAGTCCGTAAGAGGTAGTTCCAATGAGATAGCGAATAATTCGCTTTACTGCAGTTAAGTGACACTCCTTAGGAGCTGACTGTAACCTGGCACATTTACAAACACTGAATACTTGGAGTTCTAATTGATTTGGCATTGCTCATTCAAAATTTTTGAATCAACTCTTTCGTATACTTGGTTTGTCAGATGAATATTCCACTTTCTGATTGATGAATTTGTAGTCCAAGAAAAAATATCAGCTCTCCCATCATACTTATTTCGAACTCACTTTGCATGAGATTCGAGAAATCCTTGCACAAAAGAAGATTAGTGCTACCAAATATGATATCATCTACATAGATGTGAATAATGAGATTACCTTCAGTAGATCTCTTGATAATTAAAGTAGTTTCCACCTTACCTCTGATGAACCCATGATTAGTTGAAAAGGAAACTGCTAAGCACTTTTGACATCCATTTAAAATAGTTTAAAACCTAAAAAATATACATAGGCAAGCAATATACGTTTTGATTATAACCGTGCTATCGGTGCAAAGTTTCATCATAGTCGACTCCTTCATGCTGTGATTAGCCTTGAGCTACTAATCTGGCTTTGTTTCTCACTACCTTTCATTCTTCATTTAGCTTGTTTCGGAATACCCACTTTGTTCCGACTACATTAGCATTTGCTGGCTTAGGTACTAATTCTCAAACTTGGGTTTTGTCGAATTGATCAAGTTCGTCATGTATAGCTTGTATCCAGCTGGAGTCCTTTAGGGCTTCATCAACTTTCTTTGGTTCTACTTGAGAGATGAGTGCAATATTTTCTTTCTTTTTTAGAGACCCTATGGTTTTCATCCCTTCGTTTGGATCCCCTATGATGAACTTTTGAGTATATTCAGGTTCGCTTCTCCATTCATTTGGTTGGGTTCCAACTGCAGAAGTAGTTGACTCCTTTTGTGGTTCAGCAGGATTGCTCACTAGTTCACCAGTCGACTCCGTGACTATGACTAGGGTATCAGTCGACTTTTATGGCTTATTTGTTTGTGATTCTTCTTGGCTGGTATCTTCATCGCCTACAATGATTTCTTTCTCGACCATAGAGTCATTTTCGTTGAATATAACATACACTGATTCTTCTATAGATAAGGTACGTTTCTTGTAAACTCTGAATGATCTACTATTAATTGAATAATCAAGAAAATACCTTCATCACTCCTTGGATCAAATTTTCCAAGGTTATCCTTACCATTGTTGTGAACGAAGCACTTACTTCCGAAGCCAATATTAGGCCTCATACCTTTCCATAATTTATATGGAGTCTTCTTCAAAATAGGTCTTATGAGGCACCTGTTGAGAATATGACATGCTGTAGTAACTGCTTCTACCCAAAAGTGATTTGGCAATGAATGTTCTAATATCATTGTTCTTGCCATATCTTGTAGAGTTCTATTCTTGCGCTTAGCTACCCCATTTTGTTGGGGTGATCTCGGGGTTGTGAAGTTATGGGTATACCCTTGATCATTACAAAATTCTTCAAAGGAGCTGCTTTCAAATTCTCCTCCTTGGTCGCTTTGGATGGTTGTGATAAGATACCCTTTTTCTTTTTCATTTTTAGGAGAAAATCTCAAAATTTATGCTTCATCTTTTTGAGATATGAAAATTACCCATGTAAAACGTGAGTAGTCATCAACAATAACAAAAGCATATCGTTTACCTCCAATGCTGGTAGTTTTAGTGGGTCCAAACAAGTCCATATGAAGCAATTGCAAGCGCTTGGTAGTGGACACAATGTTCTTGGTTTTGAAAGAGTTTCTAGTTTGTTTACCAATCTAACATGCATCACGTACATGATTTCTAGAAAAGTTGAGTTTAGGAAGATCAATAATTAAATCATGCTTGGAAAGTTTTTCAGTTAGATGTATGCTTGCATGACAAAATTTTTTATGCCAAAGCCATGGATCGTCAGATATGGATGCTAGACAAATATGGCTATCTAGATTTTTGATGCCATCAAGAATATAAACATTTCCATACCTTTTTCCTGGAAGAATGATTTTACCTGTTTCGTCTTCAATGGCGCATCCTGTTTTCTTGAATTTTACTTCATATGTCGAATCACATAGCTGACTTATGCTCAAAAGATTGTAGTTGAGTCCATCTACACGATATACCTATGTAATATCACAACTATTGCCGAATGGAACTGTACTGGTACCAACTATCTTTCCTTTTGAATCATCACCAAATTTGACGTTTTCGCCATTTATTTTTGTGATTTCTTTGAATAGATGTTTGTCACCCGTCATGTGACTGGAACACGCACTGTCTAAATACCATTTTCCTTTGTAGCTTTTCCTGTGGTATTCCTGCAAAATAGAATTTTCACCTTCTTTTAGGTACCCAAGCTTGCTTGGGCCCTTGTTAGTTAGTTCTACTTGAATCAGGACCGTTTCCAAATCTATCTTGAAACATTAGATTTACGAAATCGATAAAAGGAATATTTGTGTCCAACTTTGTTATAGTAATGACACACAGGGATTGATCCAGTTTTCGATCTACCAATTGTGTTAGTACTTATGGACTCAGTACTAACCGGTCCTTTTCCAGTTGACTTGTAAGTTTCCTGGTTAGATTTGACTGAACTGTGATTGGTGGATTTGCGCATGCCATTAAGTTGCATTTGCAATTCCTGAACTTCATCTTGAGGTACGTCTTTTTTCAATTTCACAGACTTCAAGCTTAAGTTCCCAGTCTTTCTTTTCCCTATTGAGTCTCCTTAGTTCATTCAAAAAAATTTGAGACTCTTTTAGGGTAAGGTCAAGAATATCCTGCAATTCATTACATCTATCACAGTTATAGTATCTTACCTCGCTTGTTTCACCTCGTGCCATGAAACAGTTTTTAGTATCTCCCTTGCATTCATCGTCTGATGTATCTTCATCAGTCCATCAACCAGAGTATTTGTTCATGTCGCTTTCCAGGATGGTCATGAAGCATATATTTGCTATTTCTTCGTGTTCTGTACTATCTTCATCACTCCAGTTTCTGAAGGATTTGTTTTTGTTGAACCCTCTGGAGACTTTCTTTTAAGATCTGGGCATTCAGCTTGAACATGCCCATACCTTCAACATTCATAACCCTTTCCCATCATTCTTGTCTTGTTCATTTTATTGTCTGGTTCGCCTAGATGGCATCCTTCCCCTTCTTGTGTTTCAATGCCTTCTCATTAATCTATCCATATTTCTTGATACCGTGGTAATTTCTTCTTCAAGAGCTTCTGGATCGTCATCAATATCATTCTCAAGTCCTTCAGTTGTAGATTTGAAGGAAGCTATTTTCTTCTTTTCTTCCTGATTTGTTTTCTTGAGATGGGTTTTCTCGAATGCGATAAGATCTCCTCGTAGTTCATCATATGAAAGTTTGTTTAGATCTTGAGATTTGAGTGCAACTACTTTCGTTTGCCAAGTGATACGTAAACTCCTTAAGATTTTTCAAACTTGATCACCACTTGAGTAGGGTTTACCAACGGCTTTCAGATCACTAATGATTTTTCTGAATCTTACGAACATTTCCTCAATAGATTCTCCTTCTTTCATCTGGAAAAGTTCATAATCATGAACCAACATGTTTATTCTAGTTTCTTGCACTTTATCGGTTCCTTCGTAGGTGACTTCTAGTTTGTCCCACATTTCTTTGGCCATATCACAGCTTGAAATCTTCTCATACTCTTCTCCACATATAGCGTTATACAACAGGTTTCGTGCCTTAGCATTAACCTAAACGACCTCCATTTGTTCATCTGTGTATTCATCTATATCTTCAGGATCAACGGGTGCTTGAGCTGCTGCTGGTAGTGTATAGTTTCTCTTTTTGATAACGCGCCATACTTTTACATCATAAGATTTTGCATAATTTTCCATTCGCACTTTCCAGCCAGAAAAGTGTTGTCCATTGAAATATGGTGGCTTGACTTGTTACATTCCTTCTTGAAAGAGTGCTCGATCAGTTATTTGATTTGCCATGATCTTTTCTCACAAGCTATTAAGTAAAAAGTGTGAGACCTGTTTTGATACCAATTGAAAGTGCAAGAGGAGTTGGGGGGGGGG
>MCJB01051386.1:169029-190701 GCA_002018475.1 Nicotiana obtusifolia | reverse complement strand
TTTTTTTTTTTTTTTTTTGTACTCACAAGATATCCATTTTTCTGGATGCAATTAGATTCTTGGAAGAAGTAATTATCAAAATTCTGCCTCGAGAAAACAATACAATATGCTCTATCCAATTGTCTACTACTTTTTATATTCAGTACTTCTTTCTTCTTGAGAAAGGATTGACAACGTAACAGAGGTTTAACTATGTCTTTTAAATTTTTTTTACACATTATTTAATTAAGAAATACATTAATAGTCTAAATCATAAAAGTACTTCCTCTATTTCAATTTAGATGACACACTTTCTTTACTAGTCTGTTTGAAAAAGAATGAAACATTTCAAAATATTTTATAATCACATAAATATCATGGCCCACAAAATTTTTACCTCTTAAACTTTTAATACCACAAGTTTTAAAAATTTTCTTTTCTTAAACTTGATGCCGCGTCAAACTGTTTCGTCTAAATTGAAACGGAGAGAGTATTTGTTTGAATTATGTATGTTTTCTACTTTAAACATGTCATACAGTTGACACATTATTGGAGCAGTGAGAGCAAAGTTAAAAGACAAAAATAAATGACTTCAGATTTTTTTTTAAAAATATAAAACATTATCATACAAATTTAGTTTACCAAAAGAACTACTGTAGTATTTAGACAAGTAGTACCTAGATTATATCTTCAATAATCAAAAGTGATAGTGTGGCATTGGAAATTGAAAATCTACTTTTATATTCCAATGATTAAAAAAAAAGTTAAAAAAGAAAGTTTCACCTTAATCAAGAAGTAAGAAAATATTTTGAAGTTTGCTACGTAATAGACACCTTTTTGGCATGTATGAATGTACCACACAAAAAAGAGTAACACTACGCAGAAAGAAGCAGTAGAAAGCCACAGCAAAGCTTTGTGCGGAAGCTTTCTGCCTACCTTGTCCGGAAGCAACTAAAAGCGAAAACATCAGTGGCCCATGTTGGTCTCGTCTTAACCGTTAAGTAACTTTGTTCCCAATCTATTTCATCGCGAGGTCTCACTTATTTTAGGGGAGTCAATTCGTCGTCTTCGTCTTTTTAAATATCCCTTATTCGATACAATCTGATTCGATTAATTTGTATTTGTTTACCTTTAAAATTGGATAATAATTAAATATATACGTGGTTTAAGGATATATGATCTAGCTTGATATAAAATGATAAATCAGATTGAAATTGAAATAAACAATGTGAAAGTAAATGCAAACCACACAAGTTGAACAGTCTTAGCCTTAGAAGGTTAGTCGCCCTCGAGCCAAAAGTGCTTTATCGATATCAGAATAGAATGACAAGAGAATAATAAGGACTAAAAATAATAATATATTGCTTTGGATGCGTGTTACAATGTATTTTACAAGTAATCAGATCCCTTTTATATAGTAGGGGAGTCCTACTTTAGGTCCAATTCTATAAAAGGTTAAAATCTCCTGATTTGCTGATTTGCCAGTTCCTTATTCATACGTGCCGAGATTCCCGCCGTGATATCCGACCGGTTACGGATATTTCGGCATTCCGTTATTTCGGTCTTCTATTGGTTATACCGGCAATATTTCCTCGAGCTTATTCGGGGTCAGGGTCGATTCCGGGATCATGGACTCAATGTTCTCGAGGATGGACATTCTGACCTCGTGTTCTGGTTCGATGAGACTCGGGGTCGATCTTTAACCCCTCGCATTCCGAGCCCGATCTGTCATGCAATAGTCGAGCCAGATTTCGACCATATACAGATAATCCCCTCGTTTTTCTAAAAGTAAACGACGAGAAACGATATGAGCTTCCGATTCTCACCTCGGTACTCTGCGTTAGAAACAACAAAATGAACGAAATGTCTTGTCAATCACGTCTTAATGACATTAAATGCTCATCAGTTGCTGGTCGGCCAATCTTGGCTTTGAACCGTTGTTGGAAATTATAAATACCTCCTCAGTAGTTCATTCAAACTTTACTTTTAAACCCTCTAACCTCGTATCTTTAGAAATTTCAACACTTCCAATCATTAAATTTCTAGCTATTCTGAAATCTTTTTATAAGAACTTCAACTCTCTTTTTATCCCATACCATCAAGCTTAATCTTTTAACTCCCTCTCTTTTCTTCATTTACCAAAGAAATGGATAAGACTTCAAAATCTGTTCCCTAAAAAGAAACTTGCTCTGCCTCGTGACCAGCTGTTGAGGAAAATGTTTCATTTGCTGCTACCGAGGAACCGACACCGGAACCTCCTCTGAAAATATTCATCCTCGTGGGGTGCCCGACCGGTGCTGATTTCAAGATCGAGAAGCCCTCCTCGGTACTGGATCGGTGTGAGCCGGTCTCGAGATATATTTGCTCGATCACCGAGGACGCCCTCTCCGAGAACAAGAAAGATTGCAACTGGGCTAATAAGCACGTAGTGGTCTCTAAGCCTAAGGAAGCCATTATTTCGCACGTGCAAGATTTTTAAGTGTTTACACTTATCACTTCATGCTGGGTCCCTTGGATCCAGCCATTATTGCCTTCTGTAAGAGGTACGAGGTGACCCTCGGTCAAATTCACCCTTCTTTTTGGAGGATAGTAATTCTCCTCCATTTTTTCGTAAGCAAGATCGAGGAGTATCCCTTCACCCTCGACCATCTCATGCGCTTATATAGTCCCCGACTTTATCGAGGGGGACTAATCAAGCTTCCCCGTTAGACCAGTAAGGCCCCGTTCTCGAGCATCTACGAAGATCGGAATCGAGGCTGGTTTGGCCTCTTTGTCCGAGTGAAGACCACGGATTTGATCCCAGCCGAGCATATTCCATGTCCTGAGAAGTGGAACATGACACATAAGTATAATATTGCTTTCAAGATTTTGTTCATCGCTCTTCTTTTTCCTCTCTTCTCATCGATGTTTTGTGGTGGTGTAGCTGTTACTCGAATGCCGGATGTAGTTCCTCGACTTAATGAATGGGTCGAGGGCATTGCAACACAAAGGCCCTATTCTAGTGTTCGTGGCGCGAGCTTTCAAAGGGTCGATGAGAGGCCCGTTCCCATGGTGAGATTTTTCTTAAGTGGCATTTGATTTCCTTTTTGAGCTGTTGAGTTCTTACTCATATTATTTCTTTTGGCAGGTTTACCAAAAGATGTCGCAATGAGGCCTCCATCCGGTGATGACGATATCTTTATCGAACCATCTCCTCCGAGGCATGACAAAGAGAAGAAAAGAAAAAGGGCTCCGAGTTCTCCGAGCTCTAAGAAGAAGAAGCCAAGGAAAAGATTGGCGCATAAGCCCAAGGGAAGCACCAGTGCTCGAGCATTGTCTCCGGACTCACTCTATCGATTGAGGGATGAGTCTGAGAGGGAAGGAGAAGCCTTTGATCTGGTGGCCAGCGTGCCGCTGCAACTCGAAGGGCAAGGGGCCTCCGAACCAGAGGGAGGCGAGGTTGATCTCCATCGAGTCGGGGAGGCCGAGGAAGAGGTAGGAATTGAAGCTTCCCAGGATGCGGGTAAAGCCCCACAGGAAGCACTTGGCCCGATACAGATTGCCGAGTCGCCCTTATTCATAGAGTCGATGTTCAACGAGGCCCAAGGCGCAAAAGAATGCCCCATCGAGGGGGCCTATAGAGCGAACGACCCCTTTCGCGGTTTTCTCGACGGCATGGATTCGGCAGCCACGGAGGACGCTACCGGATTTGGTGAGGCTCACTCTCTGAAGCAAGTGGGCCTTCCTCGAGCCTGGAATTGGTCAATCGATTCCTTGCCCAAAGTGCTAATCCCGATTGGAAACGATCCATTGTTATCTCTCTTTCGGAGGATGCCCGAGTCCTCTCCGCCCCCGTAGGGGTGGCCAGTTATCTTCGATGTCTGGTGACCGAGGATGATGAAGCCAAGATGAACGAGGTGGATGCACCTTGCCTTTTCAATGAAGCACAACAACCGGGTAACTTCATCCTTTCCTAATTGATTTTTTGATTTACATAGATAACTTAGTGTTTCTCTTTGTGCTCGTAGGCCTCGGTGCTTCATCATGAAACCTTTTTAAGGTATCGGGACGAGCTGAAACAACTCGAAGCTGAAGTTTGAGACCTCACTGAGAAGAGAGATGCCTTTAAACTTCTTAGTGAGCAGTTCGAGAGGGAGGTTAAGAACATCCGTGTCGAGCTGGAAGTTGCTAGGAAGGAACATGCTGATTTGGTCAAGCAGGTAATTTTTAAGGTTAGTGACAATGAATTTGGTTCGGTGACTGATGGTCAAAATCCGCCGGTCCAGAAAAACTCAATTGGATTGACTAGCTCCGAGCTGAAATGGATTTAGTCAAAGCTGAGACCAATGAATGGAGAGGCAGAATGGATCGTCTGGCCTCGAAACAAAAGGCTACTTAGGCACAACTAACTTTGGCTGAAATCCAGCTTAGAGAGGTAAATGAGAGGGACGAGGTTCCGACCAAACAGGTTGAGGAGCTCCAATCCCTGTTAGTTTCGGCTGTCTTAGATCGAGAAAGTCTGGCCAAAGAGCTTCAAACAGCCAAGTCATAGGTGCTCAAAGTCGAAGCTGATGAAATGGTAGGCCAGTACAAGACCGATGCCGAGGCGGCTCAGGACCTTGAAAAAATTTAGTTGAGCATATAAAGTGGCAATCCCGAAGAGAGGCCCTCGAGGAAGTTCACGCTCGGGGTTTTGATTTATCAGCTGAGATCGGGAATGCCAAAGTGCTCTAAGCCGAGGCCAGGAAGCTGACCTATCCCGAGGAGGAAGATTCCAAGGAGTCTGAAGATTTGGGCGAGTCTGAGGGTGGCGGAGACCTCGAAGGTGATGATGCGGTCCCCCGCGAATACTAGGCCACTTAGGCCCTTTTTAGATGTTTTTGTTTTTTGCTTTTTGTATTACCTTTTTGTTGAGGCCGTTCAGCCTTTGTAAAAATTTGCATCGGGGCTGTTTGGCCCTTGTAAAAAGAATTTTTGATATATATAGTTAGGTAACGTTCGGAGGTTCGAACAAACCTTGCCTTCAACATTATTTCATTTTAAGGCATCGTGGGGGTTCGGTATTACCGAAAAAATTTTCCCAAAGTAGTTTAGATTATAGTTTGCTGATGGCAGCTTTTAGAATCGATTATGAAATTATGAAGGCCTTGTTTTTTGTTATGGGTCTCGGAAGTCTCCGAGCCGTTTTAGTATGGCCATAGCCTTTTTAGTTCGGGTGTTGCCTAATGGGTTTGTCACCTCGAGTTATTTGGACTTGCCTTAGATAACAATCCCCGAATGGGGTTAGCTGTAGCTTTTTGGAGTCCGGGCAATGCCAAATAAGCTTCGTGTCCTCGGGTTTTGATATCCCGGAATGGTCGTAGCCTTTTAATTCGTGCAACGCCAAATAGGCTTTGTGCCCTTGGGCTCCGATGATCCGAGTCGTCCGAGTTTGTTTTCGAATGGTAGACTCCGATTGGGAGTGATCGTTTGAACCTGGATAAAGGCGGCCCTTGGGCTCGATACCTTTAAGGGATCGAATGTAAGAAATTCCTTAAAAGAAAAAGATAAATTCTTAAAGAACAAGATATTTATCCGCAAGGTAGAAACTTTTATTCTTGTGTGTGATAGTTACACATGTGTACAAGTTTTGTGCTAGGGCTCGAGTAGTCTATG
This sequence comes from Nicotiana obtusifolia, assembly GCA_002018475.1. Classification (NCBI taxonomy): domain Eukaryota; kingdom Viridiplantae; phylum Streptophyta; class Magnoliopsida; order Solanales; family Solanaceae; genus Nicotiana; species Nicotiana obtusifolia. Next base: position 185,088 of record MCJB01051386.1, on the reverse strand, counting down.
CGGGCACGGTTCATGTGACCGTTTGGCTCTTACAATAAATCCTATCAATCGAGTCATGACAGTTCAATCATAAAGTTTCCTTCCTTGCTAAAGTCGTTAATCGAGGGTGATCCCCCCAGTGTTTGGGCCCTATCGAAGAGAGGCCTCGAATACTGTTGTGTTCATCGATACCGGTTTGTAACCGACCTTCAATTCTAAGTTAGCACAATTTACTTGTTGCCTCATTAAAAACCTTGCCAAAAAACCCATTTGGGACAAAATCGATTGAAGCGAAAAAGAGTGCAACGCGTGCATTCAGACCTAAAGGTTGTATCGTTCTTTGATGATTCCCTGCAAGTGTTAGTTCGGAATGTAAATAAATAAAAGGAAATGAATGGAGTTGTACCTTAGCAATAGTATCACTTCAAGTGAGCTATGTTCCAATTTTTTGGTAGTTGCTCACCGTCCATCAGTCCGGCTTGTATGATCCTTTACTGGTAATTTCAATAATCTAATAAGGACCTTTCCAGTTAGGACCCAACTTCCCTGCTTTCGGGTTTCGGGTGTTTAGTGTAACCTTCCTTAGTACCAAGTCCCCGACATTGAAGTGTGGAAGGTTGGCCCATTGATTGTAATACCTTTCGATCCGCTGATTTTGGGCAGCCAACCGGACAAGGTCTGCTTTGCGCCTTTCATCCAGTAGACTTAGGCTCACGTTGATAGCCTCATCGTTTGATTCCTTGGTTTCATATTGAAATCTGAGACTCGGTTCTCTGACTTTGACCGGTATTAGAGCGGCGTCATAGACCAGTGAGAACGAGGTGCCCCCGGTACTGGACTTCGAGGTCGTTCGATATGCCCATAAGACTTCGGGTAGGATTTCCTTCCATCTTCCTTTGGCATCAGTTAAACTCTTTCTCAAGTTTTGGAGTATGGTTTTGTTAGACTATTCTACTTGCCCGTTCCCACTAGGGTGGTAGGGTGTTGATAGGATCCTTTTGATCTTATGATCCTCGAGAAATTTGCTTACCTTGCTGCCAATGAACTATTTCCCGTTTTCGCATATGATCTCGGGCGGCATTCTGAATCGACATGTGATATGATCCCAAATGAAGTTGATGACTTCTTTCTCGCTGACCTTTTCATATGACTAGGCTTCCACCCACTTAGAAAAATAGTCAGTCATAAATAATATAATTGAGTCTTACCCGGAGCCCATGAAAGGGGCCCAACAATATCCATTCCCCACTTCATGAACGGCCATGGTGACAAAATCGAGTGCAGCAACTCCCCAGACTGATGAATCATCGAAGCGTGTCTTTGACATTCATCACATTTTTGTACGAACTCCTTCGCGTCTTTTTCCAAATCAACCCAGTAATAACCGGCTCTAATTATTTTCAAACCAACGATTCAGCGCCCGAATGATTTCCACAGGTACCTTCGTGGATATCCCTCAAAACGTACTCAGTATCTCCTGGCCCTATACATATTGTGAGTGGGCCATCGAATGCTCTTCTGAACAGGGTTCGCTCTTCGGACAAGCTAAATCGGGCTGCCTTTGTACGCAGGGCCCTCGATTCTTTTGGATTCGAGGGTATGTCCCGGTCCTAAGATATTCTACATATTTATTTCTCCAGTCCCAAGATAGGCTCGTCGAGTTGATCTCGCATGGCTTTCTTCCACCACCGATCTCATAAGCTATACGACTGCCCCTGAATTGAACTCATCGTCTTCGACCGATGACCCTAAGTTAGTGAGGGCATCAACCTTACTGTTTTGATCCCGAGGTACGTGTTGCAAAGTCCATTCCTTGAACCGATGTAATGTTACCTGCAACTTGTCCAAGTATCTTTGCATTCGTTCTTCTCTGACCTCGAATGTTCCATCAACTTGGTTTACCACAAGGAGAGAGTTGCACTTGGCTTCGATCACTTCTGCCCCAAGCTTTTGTCTAGTTCAAGGCCTGCAATCATGGCCTCATATTCGGCCTCGTTGGTAGTCAATTTCACGGTCTTAATAGATTGTCTAACTACATTGCCTGTTGGTCGCTTCAATACGATGCCAAGTTCGGAACCTTTTGCGTCTGAGACGTTGTTCGTAAAGGGGGTCCAAATTCCCGAGGAGGTCACAAAATTAATTAATAACTCTCTTTCGACCTTGGATATTAGGGCTGGCGTAAAGTCGACTTCTGCCAAGATTTGAGACTTGATGGCGGTCCGGGGTTGTATTCAATATCGTACCCACTTATTTCCATGATCCATTTGGCCAACCGGCCTGAGAGCTCGAGCTTATGCATAACGTTACTCAACAGATAAGTAGTTACGACACTTATGGGGTGACACTGAAAGTATGGTTTCAGCTTCCTAGAGGCTCTTAGCAAAGAGAGCGCCAGTTTTTCTAGGTGATGGTACCTAGTTTTGGCCTTACCTAAGGTCCTGCTAATATAATAAATTAGAAATTACATACCTTGCTCTTCACGGACCAGGACTCCACTTATAGCTATCTCCGAAACTGCCAAGTACAAGTATAATTGTTCATCTGCCTTCGGTGGGTGAAGCAGCGGTGGGCTCGATAAGTACCGTTTGAGTTCCTCCAAAGCTCGTTGACATTCCGGGGTCCATGATAAGTTATTCTTCTTCTTCAATAGTGCGAAGAATCGGTTGCTCTTATCGGACGACCTCGAAATGAATCGTCCTAGGGTGGCTATGCGTCCAGTTAGTCTTTGCACGGCCTTCACGTTGTCCACGACCGTGATATCTTCGATGGCTTTGATTTTGTCGGGATTGATCTCGATTCCCTAGTTGGTTACCATGAAATCGAGGAATTTACCTGACCAACTCCAAATACACATTTTTTTGAGTTCAGCTTCATATTGTATTGCTTCAATATGCTGAAGCTTTCCTGCAAATGTTTCAAATGGTCCTCTGCTCGTAGGGACTTAACCAACATGTCGTCAATGCAAACTTTCATTAATTTTTTTATTTGTTCCTTGAACATCCAGTTTACTGGGCGTTGATAAGTGGCCTCGGCGTTTTTTAATCCGAATGGCATCACGTATAGCAGTATGTGCTGTACTTTGTGATGAAGGAGGTTTTTACTGATCATCAGAGTTCATTTGTATTTGGTTGTACCCAAAATAGGCATCGAGAAAAATGAGGATCTCGTGGCCGGCCGTGGCATTGATCATGCGATCGATGTTGCGCAGAGGAAAAGAGTTCTTGGAACACGCCTTGTTCAAATCCTTATAGTCTACACACATTCTTAATTTGTTCCCCTTTTTTGGGACTACCACTACGTTTGCTAACCAATCTGGGTATTTAACTTCCTGAATAGACCTGTTTTAAGGAGTTTAGGTACCTTGTCCTTGATGAAAGCATGTTTGACCTCGGACCGGAGCCTCCTCTTCTGTTTGACCAGATGGAATTTCGGGTCCAGGCTAGCCTTTTAGTGGTTATCTCCGGTGGGATCCATGTCATCTCAAGATGGGACTAAGCGAAACTATTTTCATTAGTTATAAGAAATTGAATGAGTTTTTTCCTGAGCTTGGAGCTTAACCCCATTCCCAGGTATACCTTTCTATCGAGTAAGTGTTCTCTCAATATGACTTATTCTAGCTCCTCGACCGTCGATTTAGTGGCGTTGGAGTCATCGGGGGCTATAAAAGATCTGGGAACCCCGTAATCATCATCCTCGCATTCCCCTCATTTGTCCGAATCTTCCGAGGCTGGTATCAGTGATTGCTATTTGGCCCCGGTTTTGACCATATGGTTCGGATCCTTCGATGTTGAGCTTGTAGGTGCCAGTATCACCTCCTCGACTGCGAAAATTTCCTTGGCAGTCGGTTGTTCACCATAGACTGTTTTGACTCTGCTAGGTGCTGGAAATTTCAGTGCCTAGTGCAGTGTCGAGGGCACTACTCTCATGTTGTGGATTCATGGCCTTCCGAATAAAGCGTTGTACCTCATCTCTCCTTTGATCACATAAAAATTAGTTTCCTGGATGGTCCCAGTGGTGTTTACTGGTAACATTATCTCGCCCTTAGTGGTTTCACATGTCATGTTGAACCCGTTTAGAACTTGGACTGCAGGCACGATTTGGTCTTGTAGACCGAGTTGCTCCACGAACCTCAATCAGATGATATTGGCGGAGCTACCTGGGTCAATTAACACAATTTTAACTCGGGATTTATTTATGAGTACAGATATTACCAGTGCATCATTGTGGGGCTGCACAATTCCTTTCTCGTCCTCGTCGTTGAAGACAAGGTTCCTTCCGGTATGTAATCCCGAGTCCGTTTCTCCCTTGTGATTGATACTTTGGTGTGTTTCAACATCGGCCACTGAGGGACATCGACCCCACCAATGATCATGTTAATGACGTGTTGAGGTTCTTCTTGCGATCTATATGTTAGAATCCCTATTCCTGAAATGATTATTGGCTCCGTCACTCAGGAATTCTCGAAGATGGCCGCTGTTGAATAGTCGGGCTACTTCCTCTCTCAACTGTCGGCAATCCTCCATTCTGTGGCCGTGAGTGTCGTGATATTTACATATCTGGTTAGGATCCCTTTGGGTTGGAACGAATTGTAGAGGTCGAGGCCATTTGGTATCTTTGATGCGTCAGATAGCTGATACAATGGCAGCAACATCGATATTAAAGTTGTATTCGGATAACCTCGGAGCTTCTTTAGGCCCGATGGGCCTATCGAAGCTGTTTTTGCTCATGAGTCCCCAGTTGCTATGACCTCTATCATTTCTCCTTTCGTTTCTCATAGAGTTCCGCCCGGACCCATTGCTTTTTCGGTCTCCATTATATTGCTGGTACCGATCCCTGTTTGGTCTCGGTTCACGATCAATGTCTCTCTTGACTCTGTCGATGTTTCTGATGGGATAAACAGACCCCGACGGAGCCCCGAGTTGATCATCTTCCACTCTGATCTTCGATTGATACTGGTTATGCATGTCGGCCCAAGTAACTGCCGGATATTCTACCAGATTTTGTTTCAACTGCTGTGAAGCCACCGAGCTTCGGATATTGAGTTCTTGAGTGAAAGCTTGAACAACACAATCATCAGCAACCGACGGTAGGTCCATCCGTTCCATCTGAAATCGGGACACGAACTCCCTAAGCATCTCGTTATCTTTCTGTTTTACTTTGAAAAGGTCGACTTTCTGGTCTCGGCCTTGAGGGCACCAGCGTGTGCTTTCACGAAAGAATCTGCAAGCATAGAAAATGAGTCAATAGAATTAGGAGGTAAGTTGTGATAACATATCATAGCTCCCTTTGACAGGGTCTCTCCAAATTTTTTCAGCAGAGCAGACTCGATCTCATTGTCCTCCAAGTCATTCCCTTTGATGGCACATGTATAAGAGGTTACATACTCATTTCGGTCGGTCGTTCCGTTATACTTAGGTATCTCGGGCATACGGAATTTCTTAGGGATCGGCTTCCGAGCAACGCCCGGAGGAAAATATTTTTTAACGAACTTCTTGAAATTATAGGTTTCTACTTTTTTGTCATTAGCTTCGATTTTCTTTTCCCCCTACTCCACTCGTTTTGTCAGTTCCTCGAGCATTTTTGTGATCTCGGGGTTAGTCCCCGATTTTCTCTCATTAGATCTTTCTGCAGTCGGTTCGTCCCTACGGGTAACTTCTCTGGGCGGATCGGGCTCGACTCTGCTCGGTGCGCAGCTTTGGTTTTGTCAGTGGGCTATCACTGCTTGTTGAGCTTGCAACATTTCGAAGATCGCCCTTAAACTGATCCCATCTCCTCCAATGTTTTTCACATTTTGAGCCGCTGATCGGGCTCCAACACTAGGATCGGTTGGCAGGTTCGTGTCAATAGCCATATTTGAATTAGCGTCAATAGGGTCCGCGACCCGAATTTCGACGGGATCAGCAGGCGGTACCTTGTTACCGGGCGCTCTGTTGTTATTTTCATAGTGATGACCGCACTCGTTGTCAACATGTAGGGGTACTGATTGAGAGTTCGACATTTTGTGTTTTAACCTGAACTCTGAGACACTTCAAAGAGCAAACGTATAGTAGCGTGTGTTATAGAAATTTGTAACAAATAACCACTATTATCCTTAGCCTCACCGTGGGGCGCCAAACTGTTTACCTTCAAAATCGGATAACAATTAAATTTGTACGTGGTTTTAAGGATACGTGATCTAGCTTGATACAAAATGATAAATCAGATTGAAATTGAAATAAACAATGGGAAAGTAAATGCAAACAACACAAGTTGAACAGTCTTAGCCTTAGAAGGTTAGCCGCCCTCGAGCCAAAAGTGCTTTTATTGATATTAGAACAGAATGACAAGAGAATAATAAGAACTAAAAGTAACAATATATTGCTTTGGAATGCGTGTTACAATGTGTTTTACAAGTAATCATACCCCCTTTATATAGTAGGGGAGTCCCACTTTAGGTACAATTCTATAAAAGGTAAAAATCTCCTGGTTTGCTGATTTGTCGGTTCCTTATTGATGCGTGCCGAGATTCCCACCGTGATATCCGACCGGTTACAGATATTTCGGTCTTCTGTTGGTTATACCAGCAATGTTTCCCCGAGCATATTCGGGGTCAGGATCGATTCCTGAATCATGGACTCAATGTTCTCATGGACGGACATTCTGATCTCGTGTTCTGATTCGATGAGACTCGGGGTCAATCTTCAACTCCTCGCGTTTCGAGTCCGATCTTTCATGCAATAGTGGAGGCTGATTTCGACCTTATACAGTATTCGTGCTATATGATGCAATGAGTTGAAAGGACTCACAACCATGAGTTTCTCTGTTCCAAAGCTCCAAGAGGCAGTAACGAAGTCAGAAAGGTAAGGAGATTAAAAAAATTAAATTAATATACCTAGGATTTGAAGTAATAACTTGAAATTTAATGATTCCGATTATTACTATGCGAGAATCTTCTTGTATGTTAAAGAGAATCAGTAGTTTACATATAATTAATCTGTCCCTATTACCACAATTTAATTTTTCGATAAGGGATTTAAGTGAACTTCCTTAATTCTATATAGATCTACCGCTCGGTAAAAAGATCCTATCTATCTCATCTGATTAAATTACCTTTAGGAGTGTTAAAATTTGACTGCCTTGGTGCCAGATTCAATTTGATTAAATTTGCCTTAGGAGTTGTCATTAAATTCATCTAAAATACTTTGCCAAATAAATTGAGTTGTATAAATTGAGGAGCTCTTGTTTTGACCAAAGACAAATTTCGTTAATTAAACCTGGAACACTGCAGTATTTCGTCGCTCTACCATTCGAATTGGGCTAATTCGACCACAAAAATTGTCGTTGAAAACCCGTTGGGATTTGGTGTAAGCATAAAAGAGCCTGATCCTTTCTTTCTTGTCCGCTCGGGGGAATGCGAACATGTCTGTGCAGATTATATTAATCGTATCTGGTAACATAATCCACCCAACAAGATTTTCTTTCTTAAAAATTTATCTCAAACTATTTAATTGTGGAAAAATGATTTTGTACGGTAAAGTTGAATACTAATATTCTACATTCACTATCATCTGTTTATCAGTTGTTGTTTGTTGTGCTATTTTGACAACATTACTACCTATTTAGAAGCCACAAACGAGAGGAGCTTAGGATCAACATCTCTGCTTGAGCTGTTTGCTTAAAGGCTGTCCAATATGCTTACATTACAGATAAGTGGCAGTTATGATATTTCAGGGTTACAATGTTTTAATTTTGATGTAAACATGTGAAAATTTTTGATGGACCAGTGGGACTGGACTTCACACAGCTCTCAGCTCTTCTTTATTTTGCTTGACTAACCAATATGTCCTTTTTTTTTTTCTTCAGCAAATTATAATTCAAATTAATGTTAAACCTTAAGTTATGCACTTTTTAAAATGATTCGAAGTGTTATAAATTAATAGCTCCTCTAAAAAAAAAATTGCAAAGGTGAAGAATTTTTTTTTAATTTTTTTAAATCCTAAGTTTTAACTATTATTCTTAAAGTGAAGATTGTCACTTTTGCCTATGGTTACTACTAAAATAAATGCTTGTTTAATAAAATCAGAAAGCATATGAACTATAAACTTTACAAAGAAGTTTGGCATGAATAATTTATAGTTGCACATATAATGGATGCACTAAATATTTTTGCAAAACTACAGCTAAAGGTTTACATCTTCAACTTGAAGAGCAAAGTTGACCTTTGCTTTTATCTTTGTTCAAGTTTCCAATAATTTTTAATTTGGAAAGAATTTTCCTGCACTACAAATGCTGAACATATTTTGTCATGACTACGTGAAGTGTTGGAGAACAATTTTCTAATGTTTTTTCCTTTTCTTTCTAAGGAATATGAAAAATTTCGTAAATTCCAAAAAGAAAAGTTGGATTGGTTTTTAAGTTTCGATATTGGAAAAATATGAAATTACTGTTATAACTTAGAATTGATTTTTGTTACATCGTGTAATAGACCATGTTAACTAATAAATAAGTAGAAATCAAATTAAAAATTAAAATTAACAAAGAACAAGCTAACATTTGGAAAGGTAAATTAAGCTTGGTAAAGAGTGGACAACTTTTGAACTTCTACCAATGCCAGCGAGGTACTTTTATGAAAAAGAAAAACTAGAAACATAACAAAATGGAGATTAACTTGAAACCCCTTATAATCATAATCAAAATTAGGATTAAATTTATTAATCATATCTAAATTTGCTTAAAGTCGAGCCTTTCGAGATTGGCTAATCATCACTAGTTCTCTTATATAGATTGATTGGGAGAACGATACATTCAGGTGGCCTTTTTGAATGTGAAAATTTGAATTTCGTTGGAGTGTATGAGATCGAGATCTGGAGTACTATTAAATTATTGAGCTAAAATTGTCATTATATTCGTATTTGGATCGTTAGACTGAAATTGTTGAACACCTGTGATATTTAGTGATGTTGATGACATTACCAGGAAAGCTCAAGATAGTAATGATTTAAGTTCCAACTCAAAAATCATTAACACTTGAGAATCTTTCTCTTGACAAAGAGTCCAAAAGATGAGAGATTTTTTAAATTGACTAAGATTATGACTTGAAAAATTGGATAAGAAGGAATTCTAAAATTATAAAAGATAAAAAGAGAGTGAGAGAAATGACAAGTGCAAAGAAGAAAAGGAGACTTCTGCCGGCAAAATTGTCGTAGATGCTGACGGAAATTTAGAAGAAGATGAATTGGGATTTTCGGTTGAAATTTTTTGCATTGAGGTGTGAGATTTCATAATAAAAAATTGAAATAAGCTAATATCAAGGGACTCACATTTTCATCTATTAAAATCTAATTCAAAATAAAAATTTCAAATTTAAATCATTACATTGGAGAAAAAGGGGATATATTTGGAATTTTAATAAAATATTAATGATGATGTGGTATTAAATTATATGACGTGGATCTGATATGTCCTCTGCGTCAGCACGAGTAAGTAACACGCGGTGTTAAAAATATTTAAAACTTAATTTTTTATTAAGTTCAAGTCTCTGATTGAAACTTTATAAAGTATAGAGATCAAAATAACAAAATCGAACAAGTACATCTTTCAGACTATTTTATCAAATTTATTAGACACTGGAAGTATTTGGCCTATTCTAATATTCATTATTTGTTTTGGGACAGAGGAAAGGGAAAAAGAGAAACGGAAGTCAGTGTCCTGCAAAAAGAAGATTATTTTTCAACTTTTTCTTTTATTTCGCGTCCATTTTTCGACCTTGCGAAGAGAAAGTTCTCTTTGTTTTCCTGCTTTACTTTTCCAATTAAAGCAGTGCGCCTGGCCTAATTACACCTACTTTTAATTTTCTTGTCTTACTATACATACTTTGCCATTTAAATTTGCACGAAATTCTTTTACACATTTTTTCTTTACAAATATTCTTTTACGTATTTTATCTATCATTTTTCTAACAGAAACCTCCGCAAAAGGCCACGTAGTGCATCCATTAGGAGAAATTAGTACGACATCAGTATTGCTTAAGGAATCAGATGAGGATATAATCTAAGGAACTGTATTATCTATTAAAAGGTTTAATGTGTTACCAAATGCATTATAACATTTAGATATTTAATAAATTAGTGTTAAAATTCGCAAGATGCGCGACTAATATGACATAATATTAATCTTATAAAATTATGATCAAATACATCATATTATTCTAATAAATCTTAATTGTTATATTATTATTTAATATAGTGTACCAAAATATAATAAAATCTATACAAAATCAAATGATACACATCATATAGCAATCAAATAAATTATTATTACTTAATTATTCTTTATTAAATTAGCAAGTACTTAGTATTATATATTTACTAATTTGACTTTTTATTAACTCGTCAATTGGCTTAATATTTTGATATTACTTCTCTTTTAATATAACATAGATATATATTTTCTTACCCTAGAATTATTTTTATTTTTTTAAACTTATATTATACTGTTCAATATTCTTCAATGGTCTAAATTTATCAATAATTTCTTTGAGTGTTATTTATTTATTTTTTATTATATCATTAATTCAAAATATAAATATCATAAAATTATTTTTATCCTTCTCTTTTTGTACGTTATTTTCTACTGTAATATTTGATTAGTTTTCTCATTTATAGTCTACTGAAAATTTAAATAATGTAATAGTTTTTTTACTAAATTATAATTTTGAACCAAAAGAATAAAGAGATAAGCCTTTTATTATTTTTATATACAAAAACTACCAATAATCTTAATAATTATTAATTTGTGTTAAATATATAGTATGCTTATCTTATGTACAATATCCTAATAGTATCTTTATATTTTTGTTTTTCTCTATTATTAAATTATGAGTTTTGTTTATTAGTTAAATTTTCTACATGAGAAATTTAATTAGTATATACATTCTTACGCTATCGCCTTAATTTTTTATTTATTTATATTATTCTTATATTATAACTACTTGTTTATTATGATTTTAGTTAAGTGTATATGTGTAACGACCCGACTAGTCATTTTGTATATTGTAGCCATGTTCCCCTATTTATTACCTATTTTATGTTCTTTTTGGTTATATGACTTTCCTGGGTGGTTGGTTTGGTTTCGGGGAGGTTTCAAAGTGAACGGGGATACTTAGCCCCAAGGTTGGAAGATTAAGTTGAAAGAGTTGACTAGAGTTTGACTTTTGTGTAGACGATCCCGAAATGGTATTTTGATGATTTTGATAGCTTTGTATAGTGATTTTGGACTTTGGCATATGCCCGAAATAGGATTTGAAGGTCCGTAAGTTGGATTGGTTTTTTTTAGCGAAAGTTGAAAAGTTGAAGGTTTGGAAGGTTGAGAGGTTTGACCGAGAGTTGACATTATTGATATCTGATTCGAATATTAGTCCCATGAGTTGGAATAGGTCCGTTTTGTCGTTTGGGAGTTGCGTGCAAAATTTAAGGTCATTCGGAGTTAATTTGATATGGTTCGGTACGAGTCTTGAAAGTTGAAAGTTGAAAGTTCATTAATTCTTTAGGCTTGAATTGGGGTGCGATTCGTAGTTTTGATGTTATTTTGTGTTATTTGAGGCCTCGGGTAAGTTCGTGTTTTGTTTTGGGATTGGTTGCTGTGATTGGACGGCATCATGGGAGCCTCGGGGGTGTTTCAGATGGGTTTCGTACCTTTCCATCATGTTTGGACTGCTGATTCTGTGCTTTTGGTTTCCTTCTTTGCGATCGCAAAGAGGAAATCATGATCGCCTAGTGTTATTTGCTGGAAGGTGGGTTCTGTTCTTTGCGTTCGTGATAAGAGGGACGCGTTCGCGAAGCTTTAGGGAGGCTAGGCATCGCGATAGCGAGTAGGAAGCCGTGTTCGCGTAGGAGGAAGGCCGGCTGGGGGCCATCAGGCCGTAAGTTTTCGCATTTGCGGGAGATGGTTTGTATTTGCATTAGCATGGGGTTGTTTGGTCATTGCGTTCGCGACTGTGGTGTGTCATTCGCTAATGAGGTTTGGCAGCTGTAAGATTTTGTTCTTTGCGATCGCGAAGGCTTTTCCGCAATCGTGAAGGGATGCCTGGGCAGACTATATAGTACTCTATTTCGAGGGTTTGAGTTACTATATCACTTTTTGAGTTAGAGAGCTCATTTTTGGGCTTTTCTGCAGGGAATTTTCATGATTTAGATCCGGGTAAGTATTTTTTACTTGGATTTGTCCATTATTTATAATTCCAGCTTTGTTTTTATCATTAATTGGTGATTTAAATTGGAGAAATTGAGAATTTTAGTAAAAACTTTCCTATAGTGTATATTGAGGATTTGAAGGTCGAAATTGGATGAAATTGGTATGGTTGGACTTGTAATCGAATGCGTATTTAGAATTTGTGAATTTGGTTGGGTTCCGAGGTGTATGCCCGGGGTTGATTTTCTGGTTTGACTTTTTAATTTTGGTTAAAGATCTTAAATTTATTATTTGGAATCAATTCCTATGACTTTTATTGATTATATTAAGTTAGTTTTGCTAGATTCGGGTCGTCTAGAAGTCGATTCACGCTGGAAGGGCTTGTTAGAGGAGTGATTTGGCTTGCTTGAGGCAAGCATCTTGCCTAAACTTGTTTGAGGCACTCGTTGCTTGAGTTATTTGTGATAGCTATGAGCTATGGGTGCGCATATGTGTGGGGTTTGAGCCCATGGGCGAGCACAGGGCATTTATCCATGTTCAAGGTAGTGCTTAGGCTATGATGTGCCTTGAATTGATTGTTAAGCTTTATGTTATGATGGCTTTCATATTTGTAACCCTATTGTGAGTTATTTGTTCTATGTTTGAGATTATATAGAGATATAGAGGCTAATATCCTGATTTAAACTTGATATTTACTGTTTTTGTGGTGAAATTTAATTGAGCTATGATAGCACACTTTGCACATGCATACACTTTAGCAGGTCACTTATACCTCTCCAAGAGCTTGATATCTGATATTCATTGATCATATACATGTGTTCTCGTATATTTGCTTCTGTGTGATATGATTTGGTTTTGATGCTTGTGACCACGTGATGATAGGCTATAATTGCGTGGTTTAGTTGCTTATCTCACTCTAGTTTATGTCACTTTAAGTCTAAGTTTTAATCGCTAATGTTTTGCACTAATTGTGTATTTTATGCCATGTAGGAGTGATTCCGAGCTATGTAGATGTTATGGAATGAATTCAAGCTATTCTGGAGCTTTGAAGTCTGAGTAAAAGCCTAAGGATTAAGTTGGGGTCGTGTTTGGGGATCAACGGACAATCGTGCACTCAACGAGAGAGACGAAAAAATCGAGCAGGATGCTACCCAGGTGAGCGAGCTGGGTTCGCAAGTGAGGCAGAATACCATCCAAAGTGCGCGGCCATATGCGCGAGCACACTCCCAGGTGCGCGGCCGCGCACGTCCTATTCCGGAAAGAGTCATATTTCGCATAGGAGAAGGTGTGTTCGTTTGGGCCCGACCCTACTTGGTATATATACACGGAAAAATAGTATTTTCTGCACTTTTGACACATCTAAGACCTAAGGAGGCTAAGGAGAAGTTGGAGAAGCAAGAGCACAAGGATTTCATCATTCAATCCTCACTCATGACAAGAGTTTGGATCGTTTTATGTTTTTATTTAACTTAACTTATTGATGAATTACTCCATATCCATGGAGTAGTTCTCTTTAGGGATTGATGAATTTGGTGTTTTGATGATTGTTTGTGGATATTAACTCTAGTTGTTATGTATTGAATCGTTTTGGATGTTTTAATTGTTGCATCTATATTCGCTAGTTCATCTAATCGAGAGAGGCACAACTTGTGATGTTTTTGCATAATATTTTGTGGGTTGAATTTATTGACTCTTCTTAGTAATCGAAAGAGGCTAATTGAGTTGTTGATTAAACTTAGTTAGGAGGATAATCGAGAGAGGTTCTCCTAAAAGGCCAATCCACTACGAGTTCTAGCACATCTTCACCGAGCTTAACTTACTTCATATTGCGAGGTTGAGACTTAATCGAGAGAGGAGTTTCTACCAAACGTTTGAACTAATATTGAGTGAATTCAAGAGAATTACTTGAACATTAGAAGTGAATTAACTAGAGTTAAATCCCAGACAAAATCTTGCACCTATCCAATCAACCCCTATTTTCTCCCATTGATACCTTCCTTACTCATTCTTGCTATTGTCATTAGTCAATAGTTTAAACTCTTAGTTAAATTTTAGTTTTAAATCACAAAAATCTCAACTTTTGATCATCTTGGATAGCAATCAAGCTATAAACTACAATAATACTATTTAACTCCAATCCCTGTGGATACGATATTACAATATACTATATTCGACTAGCGAACATAATTTTAGTATGTGTTTGTGCTCATCACCACGCCGGGCAGATTGTGTTGTTATTGCTGTGATCCCGCCGGACGGATTGTGTTGTTATGCCAGTGACCACACCAGGCGAATTGTGTTGTGATGCCCGTGACCACGCCAGGCGGATTGTGATATAGCTTGTGACCACACTGGGGGGAAAATATGTTATATTTTAGATGCTGCTCTTGGATATGGATCCATTCCCCCTAAGGTCACCCTCTCATGTTTCTCTCTTGATAGTGTACATGTAGATTGAGGAAAACTGATAAGTGGTTTGGTACTGTATTGGAAATTCAGAGGAAAATCTTGCCAATGTTGTTGGTTATTGGACTTCATCTTTACTTTCAATTTCCATGATTATTTACCTGAATTACTTGTATATCATCTTTATATGCTGGATTATTGACTGAGCAGAGTACCTGATAAACTGTGCACGCCGGGATTGTCCTTTCGGCGCTTATGACTTGAGAATGTTATTATTCTATACTTGTTGAATTTATGAATTGTACAGGTTATAGCGAGTATCATTTATAATCCTTGTTGCTTTTACCTCGCCGAGGTTAATTATGGTACTTTTTGAGTACATGGGGTCAGTTGTACTCATGCTACACTCTGCACTTAATTGTGCAGATCCAGGTGTCAGACCTAGTCAATAGTAGCGGAGTTGCTTGTTGAGATGATCATCGAGAGACGGGGTAGAACTACATTCCTGACCGTAATCTTGGCATCTATTTTCTTATGTACTGTTGTCTTTATTTCAGATAATATTTTATTTGGTCATTTCAGACTTATATTTCCGTATTAGATCTCATAACTCTGTAATTACCAGTTTTGGGGTATTTATCATGTATTGGTACTACTATGCTATGTTAAGGATTTAGACTTATGTTATTTTTGTCATTTCTGGTATTATTGTTCATCATTGTTATCTCCGGCTTGCCTAGAAAGTGTGTTAGGAGCCATCACGACCGGTTAGGGTTTTGGGATCGTGACAAGTTGGTATCAGAGCCCTAGGTTCATAGGTATTATGGGTCATGAGCAAGTTTAGTAGAGTCTTGTCGATCGGTACAGAGATGTCTGTACTTATCTTCAGGAGGCTACCAAACCGTTGGAAAAGTTTCACATTTATGCATTCTTGTCATGCAGATTTGTTATTTCCCAAGATTGAACTTTGACTCTTCTATTTTGTCAAAGATGGCGAGGACATATGTAGCTTGGTTAGGCGGACGGGCACCAATACCACTAATTAGGGCCGCGAGAGGCCGGGGCCATGGTAGAGGCTGAGGTAAGGCTCGTACTACAGCTAGAGCAATACCTGTGGAGCCACCGATTGCTCTAGTTGAGACGCAGATTCCAGCTACTATTGAGCCAATGGGACCAATTTAGGCACTAGCAATGCCCATTCTTGATCCTAGCCTTTAGGAGGCATTAGCTTAGATTTTGACTATGTGCACGAGCCTGACTCAGGTGGTTTAGATCCTAGTTGCACCAGCTACCTCATAGGCTGGGGGGGGGTGCCCAGGCTCCTGCTGCCCGTACTCTAGAGCAGCTAGCTGAGGGTCATTAGACACCGGGAGTATACCAGCTCAGCCAGTTGCTACTGCTCGGGCCGAGTTTGGTCCACCTATGAGTGATGAGGAGCAGAATAGGTTGGAGATTTTTAGGAGGCTTAAGCCTCCAGAGTTTACCGGGAGAGGGGGGGGGGGGGTC
>MCJB01051386.1:133801-168952 GCA_002018475.1 Nicotiana obtusifolia | reverse complement strand
GGGGGGGGGGTGTCATAGGAGGCTCAGGGTTTTCTAGACTGATGTTACTGGATTCTTTGCACACTGGTAATTTTGGATACCAGTGGGGTTGTAATTACTACTTTTCATTTGACATGGGCAGCTTACATGTGGTGGCAGACTTATGTATTAGGCAAGCTAGCTAACACAATGCCACTTACATGGCATAAGTTCTCAGTTCTCTTCTTAGAGAAGTTTGTTCCACAGACTCGTAGAGAGGACTTATGTAGCGAGTTTGAGCATCTACGCCAGGAGGTTATGACTGTGACCCAGTACAAGATGAGATTTATAGATTTGTCACGTCATACTATATGGTTAGTTCCCACTGAGAGGGAGAAGATCAGGAGGTTCATTGATGGCCTCAACTTGGTTTCCATTATCGTATGGCTCGGGAGGTTTTGACATATGCTAGGTTTGACCCGGTGGTTGAGATTGTTAGACGTTGGGAACAAGTTCGCAAGCTTGAGCGTGAGGAGCGGGAGGCAAAGAGGCTTCGTGGTATAAGTGGTTTCAGAAGTGCCTTATCTAGAGGCTAGTCATATTACAGTATAGGTCTTCCTTCTAGACCCGTTCAGGCAGCTCATCATGTTCCTCGTAGTTCTTCGGTTGGCCACAGTTCCTATAGTGCACGCCCAACTCAGTAATCATTCAGTGCGCTGCCGGCACAGAGTTCTTATTGTGATCCATCTACTCAGGTTTCCACAGGCAGTTCTTCGAGTTATCAGGGTTAGCAGCCTTATAGGAGGGGTTGTTATGAGTGTGGATACTTAAGTCATCTCAAGAGGGATTGGCTCAGACTGATGAGTAAGGTCCCATATCAGAGCTCTCAGCCTATGATGTCAGCACCAGCAGCTACACCACCAGCACAACCAACACGGGGTGGGGCACAGTCAGCACGAGGTCACCCTAGAGGGGGAGGCTATTTAGGCAGTGGTTAGGCCCGTTTCTATGCATTTCCCCCCAGGCCAAAGGCAGTTGCTTCCGATGCCGTGATCACATGTATTGTTCCAGTGTACCACATGGATTCTTCAGTGTTATTTGACCCTAGTTCCACTTATTCATATGTGTCATCATACTTTGCTTGTTATTTGGATATGCCTAATGATTCTTTAGTTATTCCTGTTTATGTATCTATGCCAGTGGGTGATTCTATTGTTATGGACCGTGTGTATCGGTCATGTGTGGTGACTATTGGGGGTTATGAGATGAGAGTTGATCTTTTACTACTTAGCATGGTTGATTTTGACGTGATTTTGGGCATGGATTGGTTTTTGCCATGCCACGCTATTCATGATTATCATGCTAAGACCGTGGCTTTGGCGATGTCGCAGTTGCCTAGGGTTGAGTGGAGAGGTTCCTTAGATTATGTTCCGAGTATGGTGATTTCATACTTGAAGGCTCAAAATGGTTAAGAAGGGATGTCTGGCGTACCTGGCCTTTGTGAGGGATGTTAGTGCTGATACTCCTATTGTTGAGTCAGTTCCGCTAGTGAGGGACTTCCCAGATGTGTTTCCAACAAACCTATCGGGCATGCCACCCGACAAGAACATTGATTTTGGTATTAACCTGGTATCGGGCACTTAGCCTATTTCCATTTCACCGTATTGCATAGCACCTTTAGAGTTGAAGGAAATGAAAGAATCGTTGCAGGAGCTACTTGATAAGAGTTTCATTGGGACTATGTGTTACCTTGGGGTGCACCGGTTCTATTTGTGAATAATAAGGATAGTACTATGAGGATGTGTATTGACTACAGACAATTGAAATAAGTCATTATTAAGAACAAGTACCTACTACCGCGCATTGATGACTCATTTGACCAGTTTCAGGGTGCTAAAGTGTTCTTGAAAATTAATTTGAGGTCGGGGTATCATTAGTTAAAACTCCAGGATTCAGATATTGCAAAGACGACTTTCAGGACCCGCTATAGTCACTATGAGTTTCTGGTGATGTCTTTTGGGTTGACCAATGCCCCAACAACCTTTATGCACTTGATGAACATTGTATTTCAGCCCTATCTTGATTCCTTCATCATAGTTTTCATTGATAATATATTGGTGTATTCACGCAGCTAGGATGATCATGAGCAACATCTGAGGATCATGCTCCAGACTTTAAGGGAGAAGAAGCTATATGCTAAATTCTCCAAATGTGAGTTTTGGCTTGATTCAGTGGCAGTTTTGGGGCACGTGGTGCCCAGTGAGGGGATTAAGGTAGATCCAAAGAATATTGAGGCAGTTTAGAGTTAGCCAGCCATTTTCTGTTATTGTGATCTGGAGTTCCTTGGTCTGGGCGGGTATTATTGCTATTTTTAGAGGGTTTTTCGTCCATTACCTTTGACTATATTGACCCAGAAGGGTGCCCCATTTAGGTGGTCTGATAAGTGTGAGGAGAGCTTTCCGAAGCTTAAGACTACTTTGAGTACAACTCCAGCTCTGATTTTACATTCAAGATCGGGTTCATATATGGTCTATTATGATTTTTCTTGGATTGGAATTGGATGTGTGTTGATGCGGGAGGGTAGAGTTATTGCGTATGCTTCGCGTCAGTTGAAGCCCCATGAGAAGAATTACACTATTCATGATTTGGAGTTGGTAGCCATTGTTCACGCGTTGAAGATTTGGAGGCATTATCTTTATGGTGTGTCATGTGAGGTATTCACGGATCATAAGATTCTCTAGCACTTATTCAAGAAAAAGGATCTGAACTTGAGGCAGCAGAGCTGGTTAGAGCTACTAAAGGAATATGATATTGCCATTCTTTATCACCCAAGAAATACCAATATGGTGACCGATGCCTTGTGTAGGAAGGCCGAGAGTATGGAAAGTCTTGCTTATCTTTTAGTTGGAGAGAGACCACTAGCATTGAATGTTCAGGCTTTGGGAAATCAGTTTGTGAGGTTGGATATTTTGGAGCCTAGCCGGTTCTTTCTTGCGTGGTTTCACAGTCTCCTTTGTTTGAGCGCATCAAGGAACGTTAGTATGATGACCCCACTTGCTTTTCCTGAAGGACACGGTGCAGTACGATGCTGCTAAAGAGGCTGCTATTGGAGATGATGTGGTATTTAGGATGGAGGGCCGATCTGTGTTCCAAATGTGGATGGGTTGTGATGTGCCGGAGAATTTCGGCACATTTTGATACTAATTGCTTAGATTTTAACTTGTTTTACATGCAAATTCCTTAGGTACTTATGTAATTTTAGTGTTTTTGTAGTATAAGAAGTGTAAGGACCTAAGAGCATGGAAAAGAGTTTAAAAAGCCACATAAAGACAAGGAAAGAGCAGAAAAGCATCGCAGAAGCGAATATGCGATCGCAAACATCACATGCGAGCCGCAGAATTCACATCAAGATCGCAGATCAAGACAGACTTCTGGGCAAAATGTCACATCAAGAATGCGATCACATCTGCGATCGCATAGCTGGTATGCGAGACGCAGAGTCGACCACAACCTAAGCACGAAGTCTACTGAAGGAAGAAATCACGATGCAAGATGCGGTCGCATTTCTACAATGCGGACCGCAAATCATGGATGTGATGAAGGCAAACCTAGGGTTGAAATCTGCGACAGACGTGTCAAAATTGCGGACCACATTTCTGTTACGCGACAGAAATGCGGTCACATTTTCGACTTCGGGGCAGATCAGTCTGAATTTTTACCTCGATTTTTGGGCCTCTATAAATAGGTCTACTAGGTTTATGTGGGGGCTATCTTGTCAGACTTTGGAGAAGAACCTTGGTTTCTTTAATCATATTATTCATATTCTCAATATTGCAATTAGACTTAATCTAAAACAAATCTCAATTCATACTTTTGTTACGATTAACTGAATAGAATTACGACTGTAGTTGAGTAATACACTGATCAGGTAAACTTTTCACATCTATTCCCTGTGGGATTCGACTCCAACCTTGTTGGGTTATTATATTTGACATTGACCGCTTACACTATTTCTTAAGGTGTAATTAGAGCGTATCAAAATTTGGCGTCGTTGCCGGGGAATACGGTTTTGAAATTACTAATTAGTGTGTGCTTTACTGTACTTCTGATTCTACACTATCACACTTTGCTTGTTTTGCTTGGTGTTGATAGGAAAACATGTCGGAAAATGGTGACGATGTGGAGGCAGAAGTGGAAGGAAATCCTTTTGCGGATATCGAGGAGTACATTGAGGATACAAATGCTATTGTACCTCCTGCTATTGGTGCTGCAACTTTCAAGGTGGAACACGGGTTAATTCTGATGCTTAAAGCGAAGGGATTTTTCAGGAATTCCACTGATGATGATCCAACACAACATCTCAAAAATTTCTTGGGTGTATGTGCAATGCATAAGCAGAACAATGTCTCCGATGATGCCCTAAGGTTGAGATGCTTCAAGTACTCTCTAGCTGGGGACGCAAGGAAATGGCTCCAGAAAATGGTTCCCACAAAGCAAGAAGTCTGAGCTCAGGGATAAAATTTTCTTCTTCAAGCAATTACCGGGAGAACAACTACATGAGGCATGGGATCGCTTCAAACTATATTTGGTGAGGTCTCTAAACCGTGGTTTCTCGGATTCTATTTTGTTGGAGAAATTTTAGATGGGTTTGGATCTGATGAACCAATCAATAGCCAAGAATGCAGTTGCCGGATCTTTCATGGATAAATCATTCGCTAGGGTGACTCAAATACTGGACAAAATGGCAAAGCATAATCAAGCTTGTCATTCTGAGGACTCCACAGGCGGAATTGCATATGGCTCTCTTTCCTTGAGCAACATGATCAAGGAAAATCAAGATAGAGATCAAGTGATTGCAGAACTTGCTACGAATGTTAATGTGTTGACAAAGATGTTCACGGAAAACCAAAAGAAGAAAGTGAATGTGGTAGAGAATGTGCAGCCCGTACCAAATGAAGATTTTGAGGAAGCAAACTATGTCAACAACTCTCAAGGAGGGTATCAAAGGCAACACTACCAAGGTCAAGGATCACAAAATCAATGGAGGCCAAACCCGCAAGGGCAAGGTCACCACCAATGGCGAAACGACCAAGGTGGCTCAAACCAAGGAAACTGGAACAACAACAATAATTTTTCAAATCGAAGTTCCAATCCCTATGTTCCCCCAAAGGGTCAGTACTCAAATCAAGGTTCCTCCAGTGAGTCTAAATTGGAAAGTATGCTTGAAAGGCTACTGCAAAATCAAGAAAAATCAGACAATTCCATGAGGAACATGACCGAGTTAGTTGGCTCTCATACCGCAGCCAGTCAAAAATTGGAGATGCAAATGCGAGATCTTTCTTGTGAGCAACATCCACAGCAAAAGGGAACACTCCCTAGTGATACGATTGCGAACCCAAAGGGAAGTGGGAGTGGCCCAATTTCTCTTGTCATGGAAATCACTACCAGGAGTGAGAAGATACTACAAGGAAAGGGTGAGCAAGTGGTTGAGGTGGAAGAATTCGAAAAAAGGGTTGAGGTTGAAGAGCCTGATGTTGTTGAAGTTGAGAAAACTCCGGAAGTTGTGCAAGTCCAAGAAGAGACCCGAGAAGGGGTAAAGGAAAAGGCAAAAGAAACATCAAACATTCTTCCACCTATTCCTAGACCTCCTCCTCCTTTTCCTCAGAGACTTGCAAGAAGGGTTGATGATAGAAAGTTTGAGAAGTTTTATGATATTTTAAAGCACTTATCGGTGAACATACCGTTCATGGAAGCTTTTCAAGAGATGCCTGGTTTTGCTAAATACTTGAAAGATTTGATCACCAGAAAGAGGACCACCAAGAATGAGGTGGTGAATATGACTCATCGGGTTAGTTCCATTATTGCAACAACCCCCGTTCAGAAGAAAGAAGACCTGGGAGCCTTTACTATTCCTTGCACTATAGGGGTGCATGATTTTGCAAGGGCCCTTTTGTGATAATGGGGCTAGCATTAACTTAATGCTGCTTGCCATCTACAACAAGCGGGATTAGGAATGCTAAGGCCAACAAGTATGAGATTGTAAATGGCTGATCGTTCCATCAAGAGACCGGTGGGAATTGTTGATGACGTGATTATGAAAGTGGGAAAATTTCATATACCCGCTGACTTTGAAATTCTTGATTGTGCTGTTGACAAAGAAATCCCTATTATCTTGGGGAGACCATTCCTAGCCACTGGAAGAGCACTTATGGATTCGGAACGGAATGAAATCAAATTTCGAGTGAATGATGAAGAGGTTACATTCCAAGCAAGTAAGGTATGAAGCTACCGAATGAGTATGAAAGTATTTCGGTGATTGATATTGTTGACGACGTGCAAGATGTGGTTGATATGAAGATGGAAGAACAATGCCTCGGTGAAGCATTGGCGGCTATCTTGGTGAACTTTGACGGTGAGGATATGGAGGGTTTTATGGAGTCGGTAAATGCATTGGAGGGGCGTGGTTCTTAATCTTATGCTCCATCAAAGCTCTCTCTCGACTTGGAGAATAGATCTACACCTCCTGCAAAGCCATCTATTATTGAGCCACCACAACTACAGCTCAAACCACTTCCTTCGCACTTGAGGTATAAATTTCTTGGCTCAAATGATACTTTACCAGTAATTGTTTCTTCTTTGCTGAATGATGTGCAGGTGGAACAATTGTTGAAAGTCTTGAAGGAGCATAGGCAAGCTATTGGATGGACAATTGCAGACATTCGTGGGATCCCTGCTGGAATTTGTGAGCATAAAATTCAATTGGAAAGTGGGACCAAAACGAGTGTGGAACACCAACGACGGTTGAACCCGTCAATGCAAGAAGTAGTAAATAAGGAAATAATCAAATGGTTGGATGCCGGGGTAGCCTACCCCATTGCCGATAGTTCGTGGGTAAGGCCGGTGCAATGCGTGCCGAAAAAGGGAAGCATGACTGTGATTAAAAATGAGAAACACGAGCTTATCCCAACAAGAACGGTAACCGGCTGGAGGGTGTGTATGGACTATCAAAAACTCAACAGTGCCACATGCAAGGACCAATTCCCTATGCCTTTTATTGATCAAATGCTTGATTGGCTAGCGGGAAGGTCATTCTATTGTTTCCTTGATGGATATTCCCGCTACAATCAAATCAACATAGCATTGGAGGATCAAGAGAAGATGACATTCACATGCCCCTATGGAACATTTGCTTTTAGCCGGATGCCATTCGGGTTATGCAACGCTCCGGCTACTTTTCAAAGATGCATGATGTCCATCTTCTCCGACATGGTAGAGGATTTTCTTGAGGTCTTCATGGACGATTTCTCGGTGGTTGGAGAGTCTTTTGAGCATTGTCTTAACAATCTTAAACAAGTGCTCAAGAGATGTGAAGAGACCAACCTTGTGCTTAATTGGGAGAAATGTCACTTCATGGTGGATGAAGGCATTGTGTTGGGGCATAAAATTTCAAGGCATGGCATAGAGGTAGACCGGGCAAAGATAGAGATCATTTCTAAGCTTCCTCCACCTACTTCCGTTAAAGGTGTTCGCAGTTTTTTAGGGCATGCCGGTTTCTATAGGTGCTTTATCAAGGATTTTTCCAAGATTGCAAATCCTATGTGGAAACTCCTTGAGAAGGATGCAAAATTCATGTTTGATGAGAAATGCCTCAAAGCTTTTGAGGAGTTGAAGCAAAGGCTCACCACGACACCTATTATTGTCACACCTGATTGGTCACTTCCTTTCGAGCTCATGTGTGATGCCAGTGGTGTAGCCATTGGAGTAATGCTTGGCCAACGTCACAACAAAGTTCTTCACCCAATTTACTATGCCAGTAAAACACTTAATGGGGCACAAATGAATTACACAGTGACTGAACAAGAACTTCTGGCCATTGTTTATGCTTTCGAGAAGTTCCGAGCTTATTTGTTGGGTTCCAAGGTGGTAGTGTACACAGATCATGCAGCTCTTCGCTATCTCATGGCAAAGAAGGATGCAAAGCCTAGGTTGATTCGATGGGTTTTGTTGCTGCAAGAGTTCGACTTTGAAGTCAAAGATCGCAAGGGGACTCAAAATAAAGTGGCGGATCATTTGTCAAGGGTGGAAGAAGCAGGGAGACCAAAGGGAGATCTTGATATCAATGATGCATTCCCGGATGAACACATATTGGCCTTATCTAATACTTTTGCTCCTTGGTATGCTGATATTGCTAACTATTTAGTTAGTGACCTTCTTCTAGATGGATTGGAGTCATATCAAAAGAAGAAGTTCTTGAGAGATCACTACTATTGGGAGGAGCCTTTCTTGTTCCGTGTTTGTGCGGACAACATTATAAGAAGGTGTGTTCCAGAAGACGAGATTGAACTCACCGGTTGGGGGTCACCATGGGGGAAATCGTACAATGGCGAAGGTGCTTGAATGTGGCTACTATTGGCCTTCGATCTACCAGGATACTAATCAAATGGTTAAGGCTTGTGACCGATGTCACAGACAAGGTCTAATCTCTAAGAAGCATGAAATGCCAATGCATTTTGTGATGGAGATTGAAATCTTCAACGTTTGGGGCATTGATTTCATGGGTCCCTTCGTAAGCTCCTGCGGGATGAAGTACATTTTGGTGGCTGTGGATTACGTGTCCAAATGGGTTGCGGCAATTGCCCTACGAAACAATGAGGCACGGAGTGTGACCACATTTTTGAAGAAGAACATTTTCACTCGGTTTGGCACTCTTAGAGCCATTCGTAGTGATGGAGGGTCTCATTTCTGCAACAAGGACTTCAAAGTTCTCCTTGAAAAGTATGGTGTCATGCATAAGGTAGCCACACCTTATCATCCTCAATCGAGCGGTCAAGTGGAGGTCTCTAACTGGGAGATAAAGAGTATTCTAGCAAAAACGGTTAATGCAAATAGGACCGACTGGTCAAAGAAGCTAGATGATGCACTGTGGGCATACCGCACAGCATACAGGACTCCCATAGGTACGTCGCCTTATCGATTAGTTTTTGGAAAAGCCTGCCATCTACCTGTGGAACTGGAGCACAAGGTTATGTGGGCCTTAAAAAGATTGAACATGGATTGGGCAGAAGCCGCAACTCTGAGGTTAACACAACTGAATGAAATGGAGGAATTCCGTCTCCATGCTTATGAAAGTGCAGCTGTGTATAAAGAGAGAATGAAGTTTGTCCATGATAAGAAGATCCTGAAAAGAGAATTCAAGGCGGGTGACTTGCTGTTGCTTTTCAACTCCAGACTCAAGTTATTTCCGGGCAAGATAAAATCGAAATGGTCTGGTCCATTCAAAAGTAGAATTAGCATCGGAAGATGGGCTCCGAACTTTCAAAGTGAATGGCCAAAGAGTCAAGCACTACTTGGGCTCAGATGGTGAGAAGAATTTGGTGGAGCAACTGGCTCTCAAAGATGGTCCGTGCCCGATCATTGAGTAAATTCAGAGGAGTCTCAACTTCGTCGTGCCGCGACGTTAAATCAAGCGCTTTATGAGAGGCAACCCATGTGTGGTAACATTTATTTTTGTTGTAAGTTTCTTTAAGTTTTTGATAGGTAGATTTACATCAAGCAATTTGAAGGGTGTGTTAGAATGCAGGAGATTCAAAAGGGACACAATACTGGGAAGGAATGCCTAAAAAGGGAAGAAAAAACCACTGTGTGAAGTTTGCTTCACAAATGCGGTCGCATTTTCACTATGCGAACCGCATTTCAATCTCAAACCGAAGCAGTGAGTTTGGCTCAAATTGTTGAAAAAAATGCAACAAGGTAATCAACTTTGCGGACTGCAGTTTCACTATGCGAACCGCATTTCAATCGCAATAAGGTAATTCATTCTGCGGACCGCATTTGCGTTATGCAATCGCATTGTGCCTTGCATTGATACCCTTTCAGCAGAACCCATCGCGTAACACGTATGCGATCGCATAGTGTGTTATGCGATGACTTTCCCATCGCACAATGCCAAGTAAGGCGCCGCATTCGCTCATCTTTTAATCCTTAAAAACACCGCAAACAACATAAAAAAAAAATGAACAAACGAACAGAGAAAAGAACGACCAGCAGCAAGCACAGTTCGAATCGTACCAAAGACAAAGACCTGTTTAAAATCTCCATACTTCTTGTAACCTTTTTCATTGGTACGTGTCCTGATCTCCTCATGGTCGCTCCTATCTTTGCTGTGTTTTTCGTTAGTTTTCATTCTGTATTGTTTCGATTTTGTTGCTAATCGTACTTGCTTGGTTGTTTCTAGGGTGATGGGTAGAGAGATCTAGGACTGCCATTGTTGGGGGGATGAACTGAATCGTGAGACCAAAGGCATTTGCGGCCCACAAAATCAAAATGTGGTTCGCATTTTGGCCGCATCCTTAAAACCTAGTCTCCTGAAGACGATGACAAATGCTGTGCCATTTGCGGTCGCATAATCACTATGTGAACTGCAAAGGCATCGCAGACTTGAACAGAACACCCTGTTAAAACCTTGACATCTGCGTTTGTTTTGCGATCGCAATTCCCACTTTGCGGTGGACTTTGCGATCACATTTTTTGTTATTCTTATTTGTTTTTGTGCAAGTAAATTCTGCGATGATTATGCGATTCGCATAGTGGTTCTGCGATTGCATAATCCATCACAGACTGAGTCCCAATATTGCACAGTCAAGTTTGTGACTAGTTTGCGGTTCGCATAGTGGTTATGCGATCGCAAACCATGTCGCATTCATTTACTTGTTGTTGCTTTCTTCTGTTTTCTTTTCCCTTTTGCTTACAATGTCGCTCACATTTTACCCTCATACAGATATGGCACCTCAGAAGCGTGTCACAAGGAAAAGGGCACCATCCGGTTGTCACACGTCACAGCCAAAACGTGTGCGAACGGAACCAAATATGACAAGCACCTCCCAGTCTGATGAGGAGGACCTCTTTCCCTCAGTCGATCTACAGGCTGAGGCTAGAAGGAAACATGGAGATGACTTCCATCTCTGATTTGGGGTCGAAGGCTCAAGGGAACTGTTTAGAGAGGGACTCACCAAAAGAAAAATACTGGGTGAGAAGCAGTTGAGCGTGAATGGCCTCCAAGAACAGTACCCCCACATTCTCGACAATATAAAAGCGAGAAAATGGGAGTGATTCACTGAGGCTCCTAAGGAGTTCAATGAGTCACTGGTCCGGGAGTTCTATGCATCCTATGGAGCTTCTAGGACGGCGCACCACAAACCCAAAAAAAGTGTTTACTGGCATCGTACTTGTTCGGGGAAAGAATGTGTTATGCAACAGTGAAGACATTAATGAAATATATTCCCCCGACTGGAAAACGGGCACAGCCGAGTACGATGCCAAGTACTCAAATAAAGAGAACGAGCGTGGGTGGTAGCGTCCATCATTGCAAAGGGGACCCCTACTTGGATAAATCCTAGAAAGAAGATATATAAAGAGGATCTCACAAGGGAGGGTCGATTTTGGCTAAGCTTCGTCACCTCCCATTTGATACCGTCTCGGAACGAAACTGATATTAGCATTGAGAAAGCTCTTCTCATTGCATGCATCATGGCCGGTATCAAAATTGATGTGGGGGCTTTAATCTTTTAGGAAATCGGTATCCGGGCAACGCAGCGTGCTACCTCACTTTCATTTCCGAGTTTGATCACAGCTCTCTGTAAAGCTGTGAACGTGCCTCTCATGCAACAGTCTGATAAAACCGGAAAGGAGACGATGGATTTAGACATCACATGTATCAGTGATGCTGCTACCCCATCAGAGACTCCACTCCAGGACACTGACTCCTAGACTCCTATACCTCCCCAGGTTCCAGAGGCCTCCACTTCTGCTTCAGAGCCTGCCTCTCAGTCCACCACCGGTCAGCCTTCGTCTGCATTGCCAGCCCTCTCAAGGCTTGGTCTCATGGCCCAGCATGCCAACGCCAAGGTAGACCAGCTCTTGAAAACCCTGCCTAACCTTATAAAACAAGCCCTGACTCCCATACAAACGTCAGTGACAAATCTCCAACAACAACAAACATTGTTTGGAGATCGCTTGAACAAGCTCGAGTTCAGGGTTGAAAAGATCGAGCGAGGCGAGCTTAGGGGTTTACCTCAGCTATGGGAGAAGGTGGCGTCTATGAAGACCGAACTCTAGAAAATGCAAAATTTGGAGTTTGACCTATCATCCCTCCTCCCCAAAGAGGGTGATCAAGGAGCAGACATGACTGCACCAGACCTGGGCGTAGACTTCACAACTCTGATGGCAGACATTGCACCTCCGACTGCCAGAATGTCTCAACCTCCAGCTCCTCCGGTACATGTTGATATTGATGATGAGGAGACATCTGGACATTCATCAGAGTTAGAAGGTGAAGAGGCAGAGGAGGATGACTCATGGTCCGACGAGGATGAAGGCCCTCAGGAGAAGGGCAAACAGATTGCTTCTCCCATAGTGGAGGATGAGGAGCACGCAAACATCCAGCGAGCCATCCAACACTCGCTAGCAGATGTGGCCGCCCATGCAGATCCATCGGCCACTCAGCCATCAGTGGGCAAGGCTAGCAGCTCAACAGCCCCAACACCAGCTCCCGTCCAGTCCAACATCCCTCCTTCAGCTGCAGAGGGTCAACCGGCTACTGATTCCCATAGTGCGTAGTGCGCCCCAGGGAGCCTCTTGAACTCTACTTTATTTTCTTATGGATTGGGGACAATGCATGCTTTCGGTTGGGGGTGGTAGCCTATTTGTATATGTGATCTGTATTATTGTATTTTTTTTTGCGACATTAGTAACTGTAAAATATATACTAGTGCTTCATGATTTTTGTATATATGTTGTCTTTAATTAGTAGAAAGTTTTTCATCTTTAGTAATTAGAAATAAAATTCCCCTTGGTTTTTCTTTGCCGGATTCTGTTTCAAGGGTGTAATAGTAGAACCAGGAAAGTAAAATGAAACATGTTGACTGGGATGGTGTAATTGTCTAGTATCAAGCATGTGTGTCTGTATATAGATTGTACCCTTTCAACAGATCAACTGTTTGAACTCGAGGCTCACTCTGCGACTCTATGTCTACCTAGAGTTATGTATCTATATATGATGAAAGCCTTGAGTTGCCAAATGTTAACTCTAGGGCTTTAACTATGTTAACCAAACAGTTTGTGTGCCATGTGTGTGAGCTCTTTGTATAGATAATTCTTGTGTTTTCCTCTGCCATCTAGAACTTGCCCGATTGGTTTTTCGACGCTTATAGTAATTACACTTAGTTGGAGAGATGATCTTAGGCATTCTTTGTTTTATTTGTGAAACCTCTTTAGCCTTTCAAGCCTACCTTTGTATAAATAATATCACTAGTGCCCTATTCGAGCCTTTAACCTTTTCTTTGGCCACCTCATTACAAACCTTTCTCTTTTTGTAAAATAATTACCTCTTTTGAACCCGTTCCTCATTGAACATTAATTAATAGGCTAAAAGCCTAAGTTGGGGGTGTGGGTCAAAATGGAAATGGGTAAGGTTATACAGTGAGGGTAAGAGCATATACCTCAAAATGCTAATATGAATTTATGAAAGCTCCAGAAATTAAAAAAAAGAAAAAGAAAAGACAAATAGATATATGTGTGTATTTATAATTATGGAGCTTTGAAGGAAATTAGAGAGGTATTTAAGGTGGTTCTATATTGGGAACTAGATGCCAATGCAGCTATGGGGTTTGAAAAGAAACAAAATGTAAAAAGAAAAGAAAATGTGATTAGTGTTCAAGGAGGATGTAGTCACTTATATCTAAATACTTATCCTACCCTTCCCTAAACCTACATTACAAGCTTAAAAAGTCCTTATGTGATTTCCAACCGAGCGTTCTTAGAAGTAAGCGACGAATTAAAATAAGGGCAAGCCTATGGTATGGTATGTGGTAACACTTGAAATCCTTTTCTAAGAGTGAGTGTATTTGCGAATTAGTCCCTTTGTGTTGTCATTATAAATATTGTGACTTTGGGACTTTCTTTCTAGTGAGGGCACATGAACTGCGAGGTTGAACAGAAGTTGAGTATTTGAGTAAACATAAGTGCACTCAGCTGAGGGTAGTATTTAGTCACTTTGTCTGAGGCTCAAAGTTCACAAGCTGATTAGCTTTCCTTGAATATATTGATGATTCAGGAAGGGTAAAGTATTCGAAGATGCATGCTTGAAATACTAAAAACAAACACTATCCAAGGTCATTATTGTTTCATGTTTTTTTTTTAGATGGAGTCTAGAATAGGATAGTGTCGTCTTAGTTGCTTGAGGACAAGCAAGAGTTTAAGTTGGGGGTGTTGATGTGCCGGAGAATTTCGGCATATTTTGATACTAATTGCTTAGATTTTAACTTGTTTTACATGCAACTTCCTTAGGTACTTATGTAATTTTAGTGTTTTTGCAGCATAAGAAGTGTAAGGACCTAAGAGCATGGAAAAGAGTTTAAAAAGCCACATAAAGACAAGGAAAGAGCAGAAAAGCATCGCAGAAGTGAATATGCGATCGCAAACATCACATGCGAGCCGCAGAATTCACATCAAGATCGCAGATCAAGACAGACTTCTGGGCAAAATATCACGTCAAGAATTCGGTCGCATATGCGATCGCATAACTGGTATGCGAGCCGCAGAATTGCACACGGAGATTGCAGACCAGAGCAGAGTCCTGGGCGAAGCTCAGAGTCAGAAATGCGATCGCATCTGCGATCACATAATTGGTATGTGAGACGCAGAATCGACCGCAAGCTAAGCACGAAGTCCACTGAAGGAAGAAACCGCGATGCAAGATGCGGTCGCATTTCTACAATGCGGACTGCAAATCATGGATGCGATGAAGGCAAACCTAGGGTTGAAATCTGCGACAGACGTGTCAAAATTGCGGACCACATTTCTGTTATGCGACAGAAATGCGGTCACATTTTTGACTTCGGGGAAGATCAGTCTGAATTTTTACCTCGATGTTTGGGCCTCTATAAATAGGTCTACTAGGGTTATGTGGGGGCTTTCTTGTCAGACTTTGGAGCAGAAAGTACAACGCTTGAAATTCTTATTTCTTGGAAGCTTTTGGGTCAATAAACTTCTACTTTGTAAGCGTCATGACAATTAATATTCTTTTGATTTCAGATTTTAGTATGAGTAGCTAATTTTAAACACAAAGGTTGTGAACCCTAAATGGGTGTGATGTTATTGGGTGTTTGATATTGAATATATATTTAGCGGTTGATTGATATTTATTTACTTCTCATTCCTTAATAATTGTTGATGGTTGCAAACATTAACAAACGCCATTAAATTCCATCTTTGCTTGGGAAAGCGGGGTAGAATTTGGTAGAAGTAAATATCAAAGACTCAAAGCCTTAAACCTTGTTTAATAAAATCGCTTAGGAATAAGTGGGTTTTAATTTGGCATAAATTGATTGTTCTTAATCACAACTCTTTTATAATTGGAAAAATCATAAAGAGGAAATATACCCAACTATTGGAAAATATTGGGTAGTCAATTAGACATCAATTGCATATCAAAAGATTCTTCCGTTAGGAATATTTCACATTGGCATCGATAGCATTACACTTCATTAAGGGGGACACAACCTTGGTTTCTTTAATCATATTATTCATATTCTCAATATTACAATTAGACTTAATCTAAAACAAATCTCAATTCATACTTTTGTTACGATTAATTGAATAGAATTATGACTGTAGTTGAGTAATACACTAATCAAGTAAACTTTTCACACCTATTCCCTGTGGGACCCAACCTTGTTGGGTTATTATATTTGACATCGACCGCTTACACTATTTCTTAAGGTGTAATTTGAGCGTATCAGGTTGTGTGAGTTGCTTCTTGAGGAGGCCTGTAGTTCGCGGTATTCAATTCATCCGGGCATCCCGAAGATGTCCAGGATTTGAGGCAATGATATTGATGGCG
This sequence comes from Nicotiana obtusifolia, assembly GCA_002018475.1. NCBI lineage: Eukaryota > Viridiplantae > Streptophyta > Magnoliopsida > Solanales > Solanaceae > Nicotiana > Nicotiana obtusifolia. The sequence continues at coordinate 153,096 of MCJB01051386.1, read as the reverse complement.
GAGAACCGGTATTTGAATTTTCAGTAGGTGAAGAACGAGCATCAGAGACCAGGTGGTTTGCTTTAGAGTCTTAACATTTAGGAGTGGAAGTGGGAGCATATCACGATGGATTTTGTAGTTGCACTTCCACAGACATTGAAGAAATTTGATGCAATATGGCTATTATGGATAGGCTGACCAAGTTTGCACCTTTCATTCCAGTTGTGACTACCTGCTCTTCAGAGTAGTTGGCTCAGATTTACATTCGTGAGATTATTCGCCTTCATGGTGTACCCGTGTCTATTATCTCGGATCGAGCCACTCAATTCACATCGCAGTTTTGGTGAGCGATGCAGCGAGAGTTGGGCAATCAGGCAGATGTATGTATAGCATTTCATCCCCAAATGGTGGTACAGTCTGAGCGCATTATTCAAGTCATGGATGAGATGTTACGTGCCTATGTCATTGACTTCGGGGGTTCATGGAATCATTTCTTCAGTTATTAGAGTTTGCCTACAACAATAACTTTCAGCCGAGTATCTAGATGGCTCCTTATGAGGCCTTATATGGGAGGAGATGTCATTCTCCAGTTGGTTGGTTTGAGCATGGGGAGGCTAAGTTGCTGGGCACTAATTTGGTCCGTGATGCTGTGGAGAAGGTAAAGTTGATCCAGGAGAGGCTTCGTACAATACAGTTCAGGTAGAAGAGTTATGCTGATAGAAAGGTTCGTAATGTTGCATATATGGTGGGTGAGAAGGTTCTGCTCAGAGTTTCGCCTGTAAAGTGTGTGATGAGGTTTGCGAAGAAGGGCAAGTTAAGCCCTAGATATATTGGTTCTTTTGAGGTGCTTGAGAGAGTTGGGGAGGTGGCCTATGGACTTGCATTGCCACCTAATCTATCGGTGTTCACCTAGTGTTTCATATTTTGATGCTCGGAAGTATTATGGTTATCTGTCACATGTTTTGGGCTTCACCATGGTGCAATTAGATGGGGATTTGACCTATTAAGTGGAGCTGCTGACCATTTTGGATCGACAAGTTCGAAAGATAAGGTCGAAGAATATAGCGTTAGTGAAAGTTCATAGGAGGGGTCAGCCGGTCGAAGAGGCTACATGGGATACTGAGCAGAAGATGCGGAATAGATATCCTCACCTTTTTGAGACTCCACGTATGATTTTATACCAATTCGAGGAAGAACATTTATTTAAGAGGGGGAGAATGTAACGATCCGATAGGTCGTTTTGTGTATTGTGCCCAGTTCCCCTATTTATTGCCCTTTCTATGTTCATTTGTGGTTATGTGACTTGTCGAGGTGGTTTTTTGGGTTTCGGAGAGGTTTCGGAGTGAATTGTGACACTTTGTCCCAAGGTTGGAAGGTTAAGTTGAAAGAGTTAACCGTAGTTTGACTTTTGTATAAACGATCCTGGAATAGTATTTTGATGATTTCGATAGCTTCATATGGTGATTTTGACTTAGGCGTACTCCCGTATTTGGATTTGTAGGTCCATAGGTTTGTTTGGTGATTTTTGGCGAAAATTAAAAAGTTGAAGGTTTTGAAGGTTGAGAAGTTTGACCGGGAGTTGATTTTATTGATATCGAGTTCAAATTTTGATTCGGGGAGTTGAAATAGGTCTATTATGTCAGTTGGGACTTTCTTTCAAAATTTGAGGTCATTTGGAGTTGATTTGATATGATTTGGCATGATCGTGGCCCTCGGGTGTGTTTCGAATGGGTTTTGGACCATTTCCATCATGTTTGGACTGCTGATTCTGTGCTTCTGGTTTCCTTTTTCGCGATTGCAAGGAGGAAATCGCAATCACGTAATGTTATTTTCTAGCAAGTGGGTTCTGTTCTTCGCATTCGCGAAGCTTTAGGGAGGCTAGGCATTGTGATCACGAGCAGGAAGCCGCGTTCGCGTAGAAGGGAGGCCGGTTGAGGGCCATCAGGCCTTAACTCTTTGCGTACACAGGAGAGGTTCACGTTCACGTAGGCATAGGATCGTTTGGTCATCACGTTCACGACTGTGATGTCGCATTCGCGAAGGAGGATTGGCAGATGTAAGATTCTGTTCTTCGCGATCGCGAAGGCATTTCCGCGATCGCAAAGGGTATGCCTTGGCCGACTATATAGTACTTTATTTTGAGGGTTTGAGTTATTATATAACATTTTGAGTTGAGAGCTCGATTTTAGGTGATTTTGGAGGGGATTTGCACGATTTGGATCGAGGTAATTGTTTTTGACTTGAATTTGCCCATTATTTCTGATTCCATCTTTTTTTTTATTTATTATTTAATTGTTGATTTGAATTGGAGAAATTGGGTTAGTAAAAACTTTCCTAGAGTGTAAATTGAGGAATATGAAGGTTGATTTGAGGTCGAAATTGGACGAAATTGGTATGGTTGAACTCGTAATCGAATGGGCGTTCGGAATTTGTGAATTTGGTCAGGTTCTGAGATGTGGGTCAGGGGTTGATTTTGTGGGTTGACTTTTTGGTTTTGGTTAAAGATCTTAGCTTTATCATTTGAAATCAATTCCTATGACTTCTATTGATTATATTAAGTTAATTTGGCTAGATTCGGGTCGCCTAGAGGTTGATTCATGCGGGAAGGGCTTGTTAGAGGAGTGATTTGGGTTGCTTGAGGTAAGTATCTTACCTAAACTTGGTTGAGGCACTAGTTGCCTAAGTTTTTTGTGATAGCTACAAGCTGTGCGAGTACCTGTGTAATTTTTCCATGTTCAAGGTAGTGCTTAGGCTATGATATGTCTGGAATTGATTGTTAAACTTTAAGTTGTGATGTTTCTTGTATTTGTAACCCTGTTATGAGCTATTTGGTCCATGTTTGAGATTATATAGAGGCTAATTTTCTGATTTGAACTTGATATTTGTTGTTTTCGTGGTGAAATAGCTGAATTGACCTATGATAGCACACTTTGCACATGCAAACACTTTATCAAGTCACTTATACCAGCCCAGAAGCATGAAATATGATATTCATTGTTTCTTCCATCCTTCATTTAGTATTTAATATCTTTTATTTTTAAAAACAAAACTTTGATTGTTGTTATGGTCATGAGTGGCTAAGAAACCTCATTATTATGGGGTTATGGGTTGTTACTGACTATTGTTGTTTGACGGTTAATTATTTTACTTAAGTTATCATATTAATTTGTTTATTTATTTATTTTACTACGTAGCTATCGGTAGAATACTATCTACGAAATTATAGTTGAAATTGAAAGTAAGAACTATTGATTGCATATAATATTGAATAGAGTAAGTTCTGGAATCCTGGCATTGGATAATAGATTCGCAATTAGGATAAACATATTCTAGTTGCCTTACTTGGTTATTTTTGCAAAAATATACATGCATTCTTGTTAATTCTGATTTTATAGACATATAGTATTAGGTTGGCTTGAATAGGTGAGCAAAGCATCAAAAGAACTTTGCGAGCATAATAAACCCTAGTAACCAATAAATTAGATAAATCAAGTAATTAAATTAACCGAAAGAACGCTATAGGAGAGACATTAATCCCATAACCCCGGAATATTCTCATCTCATTGAATTCTTCCTAAGTGTTTGCTTTGCATCTTTGAATTTGTACTTGCTTAGTAATTTCATAGTAATTATTAGTAGTAAATATCACAATCATCTTCTTCATAACCACTTGAGAAAATTAACTTATAAGTAGTTTAGATTGGGCGATAGTTAATCATAATACCTCGTGGGACATTACTTTCTCATCATTTTGTTACTTGTCGACCACGTATACTTGCGTGTGCATTTGGACCTAATAAGTTTTTGGCGTCGCTGCCGGGGATTTAGATATTAGCTACTTGTTTGAAATAAGCTTTTATTCGTTGTTCATTCCAGTTTTAATTTTTTTAATTTTTCTGATTCTACAGGTGTTTACCTTGAGTGCTAAGAAGAAGTAGCAATTTGAACAATCCTTCCTCTCCTAATTCTGAACTTGAATGTTTTTTTCATAAGTTAGAGAGGGAGGCAGAAACATGAGCAACAACTGCAGAGTTGGGTATCATAGACCAACACAACCAATAAAGATGGCAGAGAATGACGAGAGACTGGTGATCGAGGCTGCAAGGCCTAGTTTCACAAACATGACTCAGGATATCGTGAAGCTTACATAACTGGTCACTTCGAGTTGAACAGTACATGGTGCGGCTAATTCAGTCCTCAGGGCAATTTGTGGGTTTATCACATGAAGATCCGCAAAGGCACATACAAATATTGTGACGACCCGGCAAGTCGTCTCACGAGTTACCGCCCTGTTTACCCTATTTCCACCTCATTATATTTCATTATCTGTGTTTTAGGTAATTTAATTGAGTAAGTTGCATTCGGAGTGAAATCAGTAAGAAATGAGACACTTAGTCTCTTTCAAGGAGGCTTAAGTTGTAAAAGTCAACTGTATGTTGACTTATGAGTTAGGAGGCTCGGATGTGAATTCCGATGATTCGGTTAGTTTCGGGAGAAGATTTATGACTTAGGAGAGTGATCGGAATTAGTTTTGGAGGTTCGGTGTAGAATTAGGCTTGAATTGGTGAAGTTAGAATTTTGGCGATTTCCGGTTGATAGGTGAGATTTTGATCCGAGGGTCGGAATGGAATTCCGAAAGTTGCTGTAGCTTCGATATGTGATTTATGACTTGTGTGCAAAATTTCAGGTCATTCGGACGTGGTTTGGTCGGGTTTAGATCAAAAGAGCAAATTTAGAAGATTTTGAGATCCTTAGGCTTGAATCCGGTGCGAATTTGATGTTATGATGTTGATTTGAACGTTCCGAAGGTTGGAACAAGTTTGAATAATGTTATGGGACATGTTGTCATGTTTGGTTGAAGTCCCGAGGGCCTCGAATGGATTTTGGATTGTTGACGGAGCTTAACTTTGGCATTTCGAGAATGTGCCGACGACGTATCTTCAAGAATAAGTGATATCATATTATGAAAATGAACTCCAAATTCAGTTTTTATTGAAGCATTAGATCCGTATAAAAATTTTGGAGCCATAGCAAAAAGAATCGTCCAATTCGGACATCGTATGAGAAAGTTATGCCTATTTTCGTGTCGGGGAAAAATTCTGCAGACATGTCGATTCTGCGATCGCAGAATCGACATGCGAACCGCATTTTTGGCCCAGAATGTCACATTTTGAGGCAGAAACTGGGGGCGAGAAATGCGACCAAAATGCGAACCGCAAANCACTTCATTATTTTGATACCTTTTGACATTATTATCAATCAAAAACCGGCAGCACATTGCTCCCAAAATCATGTGAATTAACTTCTTCAATTTTGGTGTGATTCAAAATTGAACTTGTTCCTTTGTTTGATCGAACAGTTTGCAAGACCATTGTTGTCTTGAGGGTTGTTCGTATAGTATAGGTACTCCGTGACTTCATCAAGAAGGTAAGTAGACTAGTTCCTACTTGTTGTCTTGATAGTTCATTGAGCGTCTTACTTTTATCTTTTGTTTTCTTGTTTTCGCGTTTAATATTGCATCAGTTGGTATCAGAGCTTGGAAAGGGTTTGTTTCTACAATCCCAATCATGTTCTTCGTGCCTTAGTTTTAGGTTCTAATTCTTAAATTTCGTTTTTCAAAAAAAAAAAAACGAGAAGAAAGAAAAAACGTGAAAAAAAAGAAGAAAGAAAAACCAAAAATTTGTGTTGTTGAAGTTCTTGAAGAGTTTTACGTTGTTCTAAAAGAGGTTCGTGAATCCTCAAACGTTCCTAACGAGATTGCCTTGAATTCTTGAAGTTTTTGAACTTTAATTTCTTGTTCTTGAATATTTTGGTTGAAAAACGTGGGAGAGGGGCCTAAGAAGTGTTAGGGAGGCCAAATTTGAGGAGGAGAATAGGAAACTCTAATTCTAGTCCAAGAAGGAAACAACTCCCAATCCAAAAGGGAGAAGTTTTAAGGAGTTGAAATTCTATTTTGACAAGGAGAGGAGGGGCTAATTTGTGTTGGAAAAGGAAAGGGGGGGACCCAAAATCCTAAGGACTAAGGAGAAAAGATTGGTCTTCTCCAAACTAAATCCGCGTTTAATATTGCATCACTCAAGAGTAACCTTTTTCCTTTCCAAAAAATTATTTTTCACTCTTTTCAAGAACCTCTCTTTAGTCTAATCATATCACATTTTGTCACAAGATGATTATGGAAAGGAATAATTTCAGATCAACACTTATTGTTGGTTGAAATTAAAAGAAATTTGATTCTCCACATTTATATTGTATATAAGCCTTGTATATATTGTATATATATTTTGTATATATTTTATATGTATTAGACATATATATATGTGACGACCCAGTAAATCGTCTGATGGGTTACTGCTCCGTCTTTCCCAATATCTGTATCATTATATTTCATTATCTGTGTTTTAGGTAATTTAATTGAGTAAGTTGCATTCGGAGTGAAATCAGTAAGAAATGAGACACTTAGTCTCTTTCAAGGAGGCTTAAGTTGTAAAAGTCAACTGTATGTTGACTTATGAGTTAGGAGGCTCGGATGTGAATTCCGATGATTCGGTTAGTTTCGGGAGAAGATTTATGACTTAGGAGAGTGATCGGAATTAGTTTTGGAGGTTCCGTGTAGAATTAGGCTTGAATTGGTGAAGTTAGAATTTTGGCGATTTCTGGTTGATAGGTGAGATTTTGATCCGAGGGTCGGAATGGAATTCCGAAAGTTGCTGTAGCTTCGATATGTGATTTATGACTTGTGTGCAAAATTTCAGGTCATTCGGACGTGGTTTGGTCGGGTTTAGATCAAAAGAGCGATTTAGAAGATTTTGAGATCCTTAGGCTTGAATCCGGTGCGAATTTGATGTTATGATGTTGATTTGAACGTTCCGAAGGTTGGAACAAGTTTGAATAATGTTATGGGACATGTTGTCATGTTTGGTTGAAGTCCCGAGGGCCTCGAATGGATTTTGGATTGTTGACGGAGCTTAACTTTGGCATTTCGAGAATGTGCCGACGACGTATCTTCAAGAATAAGTGATATCATATTATGAAAATGAACTCCAAATTCAGTTTTTATTGAAGCATTAGATCCGTATAAAAATTTTGGAGCCATAGCAAAAAGAATCGTCCAATTCGGACATCGTATGAGAAAGTTATGCCTATTTTCGTGTCGGGGAAAAATTCTGCAGACATGTCGATTCTGCGATCGCAGAATCGACATGCGAACCGCATTTTTGGCCCAGAATGTCACATTTTGAGGCAGAAACTGGGGGCGAGAAATGCGACCAAAATGCGAACCGCAAAGGTGAAATGCGGTCCGCATTTTTGGCAAACAGGATCGCATTCTTGACCTGAAGAGGGTGTTTTAACCCGATTTTTGACACTTTTTAAGTAGAACCAATGCCCATCTTGTTCTATAAGACCCAATTTCGTTACCCACGAAGAAGAACACCTTCAAATACCATAGAATCACCATAAATCAACCTCAAAACCATATTCAAAGGAGATTTTCATGGATAATCTTAAAGGAAGAGTTTGTGTCACCTTAAACATACTTGGGGCCATAGAACTCGGATTGAAGCGAATCTTGAAGCAAATATTGGGAGATTTTCAAGAAAAACATCGGGGTAAGTATTCCTAACTAAATTTTTGAGGAATCTCCTCAGTTCATCACCGTTTTTAGCAATTTATTTGGTAATTTAAGTTGGAAAAATTGTGGGAAAACCCTAAAGCTTAGACTTGAGGGTTGGAGGTCGATCCGGTGTCGGAATTCGACAAATTTTATATGGTTGAACTCGTATCGTAATGGGTTATCACATTTTGTGGGTTTTGTATGATTACGAGAAGTGGGCCCCACTGGCAATTTTGAGTTAAATTTCGGATTTTAATCCGGAAAATTTGTAAATTCATATGGAGTTAGTTTCTACTATGTGTATTGAGTGTATTAAATTATTTGTGACTAGATTCGAAGCCTTCGGACGCAAAGTTTCAAGGCAAAGGTTTGTCGGAACCTTGAATTCAGTTGCAAAGCGAGGTAAGTGTCCGTTCTAACCTTAGCTTGAGGGATTAGAAGTCGTGTTGTATTTGTTAAATTGTTACTTTAAGTACGACGTATAGGCATGGTGACGAGTGCCTCTACGTTGGTTTCAAGCATGACCGTGGGTCGTGCATGGATGATCGTTTTGATGTTATTGTTCTCTTGTTGAGAAATTCTGATATTGTTTTGTTTCCTTACTGAAATTCTTGTGATTTGTGTGATGACTATTGAAATGGGAGTGGGTGGTACGCCTACCACAAATTTAAGGAAATGGGGTCGAGCTGCACGCCTGCAACAGGATTTTAAGGAAATAGGGTCGAGTTGCACGCCTGCAACATGGACATAATGAAATGGGGTCGGGTGGTACGCCTAACACAGATTATACTGAAATGGGGTCGGGTGGCACGCTTGCCACAAGATATTGTGAAATGGGAGCGGGTGGTACGCCTACCACAGTTTATAATGAAATGGGGTCGAGTTGCACGCCTGCAACAGGATTTTAAGGAAATAGGGTCGAGTTGCACGCCTGCAACATGGACATAATGAAATGGGGTCGGGTGGTACGCCTACCACAGATTATAATAAAATGGGGTCGGGTGGCACGCCTTCCACAAGATATTGTGAAATGGGAGCGGGTGGTACGCCTACCACAGATTATAATGAAATGGGGTCGGGTGGCACGCCTTCCACAAGATATTGTGAAATGGGAGCGGGTGGTACGCCTACCACAAATTTAAGGAAATGGGTCGAGTTGCACGCCTGCAACAGGATTTTAAGGAAATGGGGTCGAGTTGCACGCCCGCAACAGGATATGACAGAAAGTGAAAGTTGTCTGAAATTTTCTCTTGATTTGTGTTTGAATTTAATTTATAGTTTCTTTACTATCCATCTATGATATGTTGTTTTAACTGTTATCCCGAAGTATATCCCCTTTTCTTTTTTTTTTTCTTTTCTCTTTTCCACTTAATTGGTTCATTTATTTCTATATTTCTACTGTAGATGTGTGTGTGTGTGTGTGTGTAAATATATATATATATATATATATATATATGAATTCATAATCGTTTGNGAAATGGGAGCGGGTGGTACGCCTACCACAGATTATAATGAAATGGGGTCGGGTGGCACGCCTGCAACAGGATTTTAAGGAAATGGGGTCGAGTTGCACGCCTGCAACAGGATATGACAGAAAGTGAAAGTTGTCTGAAATTTTCTCTTGATTTGTGTTGGAATTTAATTTGTAGTTTCTTTACTATCCATCTACGATATATTGTTTTAACTGTTATCTCGAAGTATATTCCTTCTTTTTTTTTCCACTTAATTGGTTCATTTATTTCTATCTTTCTACTGTAGATGTGTGTGTGTGTGTATATATATATATTGGTATATAACTGCACAGGTTTATCTGGAGTCTGGTTCTAGCCTCGTCACTAACTCGCCGGGGTTAGGCCAGGCACTTACCAGCACATGGGGTCGGTTGTGCTGATACTACACTCTGCACTCTTTTGTGCAGATCCCAGTACCGCAGGCTTTGGACTGTAAGGAGCTTCCGGCTTCTGATTATCAGGCGACCTAAGGTAGTCCTGCAGGCGTCCGCGGACCTTGGAGTCTCCTGCTTTCTATTTTGTCTGTTTTTTTTTGTAGTCCCGGAAATAGCATTTTGTTATTTCTTTCAGACCCCTACTTGTAGTAAATCTTAGACAGTCTGTGAAACTGTGACACCAGATATTGGGTAGTTTGTAAAAGAGATTTTATTTGAAATATTCTATGCATTTCGCTCGTTAAATTGTGTTGTTTATTTATGGTTGGTTTTAGTTGAATTGATTTCAAATGAGAACGTGGTAAATAATTCGGTTGATTGGCTTGCCTAGCTTTCACTAGTAGGCGCCATCACGACTCACGAGGATGGGAGATCCGGGTCGTGACAGGTTGGTATCAGAGCTCTAGGTTTACGTGGGTCTCACAGTTCACAGACAACCTCGGTAGAGTCTGAGGGATCGGTATGGAGACGTCTGTATTTATCCCCCTGAGGCTACAGAGTTAGGAAAAACTTCACATTTATTCTTGATATCCTTATCGTGCGTTTTGATTCTATTGGGGCTTATGCCTTTATTTCCTTCCTACTCAATCATATGCGGCGCGAAGCGCTTGTTATCAATTGGGCGTCGAAGAGTTGTAGTGGTATTACAGACGTGGTGCCAGATGCGTGTTCGGGCAGGCTATTATAGTTGTCTTATGGAAGGATGTTTCTTATGTTCCAACTTAGTATCCGTATCTTCTATGGTGTTGAGACCGTGCATGAATTTTTATGATGTCTATGCGTTGTTGTCATACAATGTGGGTGAAATGGTAGAGTGCTTATGAATGGAACGCGGCGGTGAATGACTCGAAAGGAGGATTTCTCAGTGTATGATTTAGAGGTTCAGCATTTAAATTCCAGCGAAGGAAAGGCAGTCGGACAATAGATGTCCATGTTTGGTTGATGAAGTAACAAGACTTGATATTTTCAAGCATGATGGGATTTTCAATGTGATGCGGTATCATCATTCTTGTTTGGACGTATTATGGTTCGTCGGTGATATGGTCTTCTTGGAATTTGCCTTCGGGGCCTGGTGTTGTGAAATGGTGCCTGAGGGGTAGTTGCCAGGGATAGCTGTGTGCAACGGTTCAAAAAAAACAAAAATTGATTTAGTATAGAGTCGGTAACATTTTATTGGTTTGGGTGCTATAGAGATGGATTTAGATTTGATGCAACACGTGAGCAGTAAAGTGTGAGGAATGACATGGCAGGAAGTGTTTCGTGGTGTTTGAAGTACTAGCAGGCCAAGAATGAGAAGCAGAGGTTGAAAAGTTGCTTAAAGGAGATGGTTTAACCGAAATAAGAGTGACAGATTAGTATATGGATTCTGTGGTAGGATATCCGCGTACCTTGAGAAAGTGTAGAACGGCTTTGGGAATCATGATGGAAGGTTATTTGGATTACGTATTTTATTTGGAGAAATGGTGTCCTATGAAGAAAGATCGAACATGGCAGAAAGGAGTTTGTTTGAAATGAGTAGGGGTGTGAAGATCTGATTATCGTTTCAGGTGCAATATGACTTGAGTTCGCAAAGTATTGTTGAACTTTCAGTTGATATCAATAGGGAAGGAGTAGACTTATACATTTGGTGGGCGAGCATGAGCTCAGGAGAATTTGCTGATTACGGGGTAGTTGTACCTAGTGCAGCGACGTTAGAAGGTGTCAGGCAAGTTAGCAGTGGCGTGATGTCAATGAAGCTTCTACGAGGTATATTACTTGCTACCTAGTAAGAGGTCGAATGTGTGACTATGACTTGTAATCCAGGATGTTCAAGAAAAGCTTAACAAAGACTTCGACAAGTATGTTGTGTTAATGGTGTGAGATCATGGTAATTGAGAAGGAGGAATCGTTGTGGGCTCTACATTATGTGACGGTGGCTTAGAGCTAAGTGGGGGAGGGCCCCACTGTTTACAATTAGATCGCGTGGTTGTTTGCTTGTGCGGTTTCTGGTTACCGGTACGTTGGCGGATTATGTATAGGGGTAATTCAGCAAAGAACTGGATGGTTCATGAGTATGGAGACGATGTGGTCTCGCGATTCGGGTCACTCGAGGTGAGAGCGAATTGAGTTTATTATTCATGAATGGAGCTATTATATTTCTAAGTCAGGTCAAGAGTAAATCGAAAGAAGTTGGGTTGGCTAGTAATGGTCGAATCGGTGTGATGGTTTATGCCACAACTTGAGGTTTGTATTTTCTGTGGTTATGGGAATTCAGTTGTGTGTTGCCATGGTTCTTCTGAAATGAGTTGAGTGAAAAGGGGTTCTAGCCAATGAAGTGCTCATTCTACTAATAGTTCAGGGGCTATGAGAAATTCTTTTACTCTCGCGTAGCGGCACGATAGGTGCAGTGAGCAGCATGGGAATTGGAAGATGAGAATCAATGTTGCGGTTCAGTGTTGACAAGAATGTCGTGAGCACGGGTAAGTAGGGAAGGATTCAGGTGTTCAGAGTAAGCTGGCATTTTCTTTAGTGTCACCTAGGAACGATGTCCTGTGTAAGAGGCTTTGTGTATTGATTTGCGGACTCTTGGTTGGCTTTACAGAATTAGTATTGTTGATGGTATGGAAGTGCAGACCTTGCTACGAGGTTCAGAAGGTTGTGTGGGCGTATCCCACGGGAAAATTGTATAAGTGTGACCTACTAGTCACTTGATTGTCAGAGGTTGAACCCAAGAATGGAGATTCTGGTACTGTCACTAATGTGAGAGTTTATGCTTGGAAGGCACTCTAGTCCGTTGGTTGTGAAATATGGGAGTTTGTTTTAGATTGAGACTCCATGAATTATTGATTCGGTAGGTGGCTACGAGTTTCTACACGTCTCTTTCGTTGTGGCAGTACTGCGAGATTTGGAACAGGATTTATACGCGTCGTGAGATGTGTTGCGGGCACCAGATTCCTGAAATTTCAGCTATTGTGGTCGGAGGATGCTATTATGGGCAATCGACTTATATGGTGAGTTTGTGACTTTGCACTCCACCATTGTGTTTATCCCTGTTGGGAAATTTGGACGGTCATAGCCGTGTCTATCATTTACAGAGGGCTATGAGTCCAAAAGTGACTTTCTGTTACTCACTACAATGAGTTTTGATGTAATTTTGGGATAATTGATCAAAGCTTTATGAATTATATGCCCTACCGGTATGGGAGTTCATTATGTGTCATGATTTCGATTAAAGGAAATTACTTTTAAAGGAGAAATGGATAGATTTCGGTTGGAACGATGTGCATATTACTTGTGGTTCAGAGTTGAGGACGAGATCCTCGCATTTTCAATATGATGTGAAAAGCTTAAACCGGGCTATAAGCCGCGGTGGAAGTTATATAAGGACGAGATCCTTGTGATGAAAATTATGTGTTTTAAATTCTCCCTATGTGGAATTAAATTGGTACTATAGTACTTATGGGGAGCCATGCTTGTTAGGTTTATTTGATAATTCTTCTATGTATTTCTGTGCACATTTAGCCATATTCGTGCTGTAATTATTGAGTTTTAACCTACAAGGTGAGTGCCTAGTTGGCGTTGAATGTGACTCGTAGATTCTAGTAAATGATTACGAGGTCTTCATGCCTCGCGAATCCTGGCAGTGTTATGAATAGCTGAAACGAGGTTTCGGTAATGAAGTTAATTGATGATGCTACAATTAAGTATGAATAGCTATTATGACCAGAGACGTGGTTATGGGCATACAAATGATGGGCGCGCAAGCACGAGTTGCTACGGCCGGTTGAGACTAGCATGCTGTGTCGAATTAATTGGGCTGTGATAAATTTGGCTTGAAGTTTAAAAATATGGATAAAAGAATGATCTTCAACTGAGTAGGCATCGTCGGATCCATGTTAAATTTACGGTGACGTAGAATCACCCGCAAGTGTGTGTAATGATACACATAGAAATTTAATTTCCTCGGAATAGTCCTTAGCACGTTCGAGGACGAACGTTTGTTTAAGTGGGGGAGAATGTGACGACCCGGCAAGTCGTCTCACGAGTTATAGCCCCATTTACCCTATTTCCACCTCATTATATTTCATTATCTGTGTTTTAGGTAATTTAATTGAGTAAGTTGCATTCGGAGTGAAATCAGTAAGAAATGAGACACTTAGTCTCTTTCAAGGAGGCTTAAGTTGTAAAAGTCAACTGTATGTTGACTTATGAGTTAGGAGGCTCGGATGTGAATTCCGATGATTCGGTTAGTTTCGGGAGAGGATTTATGACTTAGGAGAGTGATCGGAATTAGTTTTGGAGGTTCCGTGTAGAATTAGGCTTGAATTGGTGAAGTTAGAATTTTGGCGATTTCCGGTTGATAGGTGAGATTTTGATCCGAGGGTCGGAATGGAATTCCGAAAGTTGCTGTACCTTCGATATGTGATTTATGACTTGTGTGCAAAATTTCAGGTCATTCGGACGTGGTTTGGTCGGGTTTAGATCAAAAGAGCAAATTTAGAAGATTTTGAGATCCTTAGGCTTGAATCCGGTGCGAATTTGATGTTATGATGTTGATTTGAACGTTCCGAAGGTTGGAACAAGTTTGAATAATGTTATGGGACATGTTGGCATGTTTGGTTGAAGTCCCGAGGGCCTCGAATGGATTTTGGATGGTTGACGGAGCTTAACTTTGGCATTTCGAGAATGTGCCGACGACGTATCTTCAAGAATAAGTGATATCATATTATGCAAATTAACTCCAAATTCAGTTTTTATTAAAGCATTAGATACGTATCAAAATTTTGGAGCCATAGCAAAAAGAATCGTCCAATTCGGACATCGTATGAGAAAGTTATGCCTATTTTCGTGTCGGGGAAAAATTCTGCAGACATGTCGATTCTGCGATCGCAGAATTGACATGCGAACCGCATTTTTGGCCCAGAATGTCGCATTTTGAGGCAGAAACTGGGGGCGAGAAATACGACCAAAATACGAACCACAAAGGTGAAATGCGGTCCGCATTTTTGGCAAACAGGATCGCATTTTTGACCTGAAGAGGGTGTTTTAACCCGATTTTTGACACTTTTTAAGTAGAACCCAATGCCCATCTTGTTCTATAAGACCCAATTTCGTTACCCACGAAGAAGAACACCTTCAAAAACCATAGAATCACCATAAATCAACCTCAAAACCATATTCAAAGGAGATTTTCATGGATAAATTCTTAAAGGAAGAGTTTGTGTCACCTTAAACATACTTGGGGCCATAGAACTCGGATTGAAGCGAATATTGAAGCAAATATTGGGAGATTTTCATGAAAAACATTGGGGGTAAGTATTCCTAACTAAATTTTTGAGGAATCTCCTCAGTTCATCACCGTTTTTAGCAATTTATTTGGTAATTTAAGTTGGGAAAATTGTGGGAAAACCCTAAAGCTTAGACTTGAGGGTTGGAGGTCGATCCGGTGTCGGAATTCGACAAATTTTATATGGTTGAACTCGTATGGGCATGGGTTATCACATTTTGTGGGTTTTGTACGATTACGAGAAGTGGGCCCCACTGGCAATTTTGAGTTAAATTTCGGATTTTAATCCGGAAAATTTGTAAATTCATATGGAGTTAGTTTCTACTATGTGTATTGAGTGTATTAAATTATTTGTGACTAGATTCGAAGCCTTCGGACGCAAAGTTTCAAGGCAAAGGTTTGTCGGAACCTTGAATTCAGTAGCAAAGCAAGGTAAGTGTCCATTCTAACCTTAGCTTGAGGGATTAGAAGTCGTGTTCTATTTGTTAAATTGTTACTTTAAGTACGACGTATAGGCATGGTGACGAGTGCCTCTACGTTGGTGTCAAGCATGACCGTGGGTCGTGTATGGATGATCGTTTTGATGTTATTGTTCTCTTGTTGAGAAATTCTGATATTGTTTTGTCTCCTTACTGAAATTCTTGTGATTTGTGTGATGACTATTGAAATGGGAGCGGGTGGTACGCCTACCACAAATTTAAGGAAATGGGTCGAGTTGCACGCCTGCAACAGGATTTTAAGGAAATAGGGTCGAGTTGCACGCCTGCAACATGGACATAATGAAATGGGGTCGGGTGGTACGCCTAACATAGATTATACTGAAATGGGGTCGGGTGGCACGCTTGCCACAAGATATTGTGAAATGGGAGCGGGTGGTACGCCTACCACAAATTTAAGGAAATGGGGTCGAGTTGCACGCCTGCAACAGGATTTTAAGGAAATGGGGTCGAGTTGCACGCCTGCAACAAGGTATGACAGAAAGTGAAAGTTGTCTGAAATTTTCTCTTGATTTGTGTTTGAATTTAATTTGTAGTTTCTTTACTATCCATCTATGATATGTTGTTTTAACTGTTATCCCGAAGTATATCCCCTTTTCTTTTTTTTTCTTCTCTCTTTTCCACTTAATTGGTTCATTTATTTCTATCTTTCTACTGTAGATGTGTGTGTGTGTATGTAAATATATATATATATATATATATATTGGTATATAACTGCACAAGTTTATCTAGGGTCTGGTTCTAGCCTCATCACTACCTCGCCGGGGTTAGGCCAGGCACTTACCAGCACATGGGGTCGGTTGTGCTGATACTACACTCTGCACTCTTTTGTGCAGATCCCGATGCCGCAGGTGTCGGACAGTAGAGGGCTTCCAGCTTTGTGACTATCAGGCGACCCAAAGTAGTACTGCAGACGTTCGCAGATCTTGGTGTCTCCTGTCCATTTCCTTTACCTGTTTCTTCCATGCAGTTCGGAAACAGTATTTTGTTATTTCTTTTAAAACCTTGTTTTTAGTACTCCTAGACAGTCTGTGAAACTGTGACACCAGATCTTGGGTAGTTTGTAAAAGAGATTTTATTTGAAATATTCTATACATTTCGCTCGTTAAATTGTGTTGTTTATTTATGGTTGGTTTTAGTTAAATTGATTTCGAATGAAAATGTGGTAAATAATTCGGTTGATTGGCTTGCCTAGCTTTCACTAGTAGGCGCCATCACGACTCCCGAGGGTGGGAAATCTGGGTCGTGACAAATATTTTGGAGATTATGGATACGTACAACTACCTGAACGTCTCCAAGAACTATGTTAGACTGACATTGTTTCCTTTTTCTCTGTTGGGGGAAGCAAAGTACTGATTGCATAAATAGTCAGCAAACTCATTCCGCAAGTGGGATGATCTAGCACGGAAATTCTTGATCAAATTCTTTTCCACAAAGAAAACAAAGTCATTGAGAAGCCAAATTCTTGGGTTTCAACAAAAAGATGGCGAGACTCTATGCCAAGCTTGGGAGAGATATAAAAGGTTACTCAAAGATTGTCCGCATCACTGTTTGATTGATGAGGTCTTGGGTCATATTTTTGTTGATGGGATAGACAAAGCATCCAAGATGAATCTTGATTCGGCTTGTGGAGGTAGTTGCATGGAAAGGCCGTATAGTGAGAAGAAGATCATCCTGAACAATATCACTGCTAATGATAACAATTGCAAGGAGGCGGGAGAGCACGATGAGCACTTAAATAGAAGGCAGTAGGTTATATTGAGCTTGATGATTTCGCAGCCATGAGAGCAGATATAGAAAAGCTAGCCAATCAGGTGATTAAGATGACTATACAACAAGCACATCAGATGCAGCATGTGCAACGGATGAATACATTTTGTGAAATTTGTGGAGAAGGTCACACGTGTGGCCAATGTTCAGCGAATCCAAAATCTATTTATTATGTAGGCCATTAGGGTAGAGGTCTAATGAACCAAAACACACAACACAGAGCACTTATAATCCCAACAGGAGGAATTACCTGAACTTTTCATGGGGTGGAAATCACGCTACTCAAAATCAATAATGACCACAAGGAAGCCACAATCAACCTTAAAAGCAGCCACAACAAGCAGAGGATAGAACAACTTATTTGCTAAAAAAGCTCTTAATTGATAACCAGCAGCTGAGAACTGGTTTTCGAAATTTAGAAAGGCTGTTTTGGTAGTTGGCTACACGATAAAATACCCGATCTACTGGAGCACTCTCAAGTGATACTGAGAAGAATTCCATTGAACAAGTGCAAGCAATTAATCAAGAAGTGGGAGAGCATTAGAGGAGGTGCAACCTAAAAAGTGTGTGCCTAAGGAAGTTTTTGAAAGATTGATACCTAAACCGATAGTAGAAGATAAAAAGAAAGATGATTAGCACATGCAAGAGACAGAGGTAAGTCCACCACCGCCATTTCTTAAAGGTTGCAGAAACCGAAAGATGATTCTAAGTACAAAATATTTTTTGATATATTGAGCCAAGTGCATGTGAATCTACCTTTGGTGGAAGTGTTGCAAGAAGTGCCTAAATATGCCAAGTACCTTAGAGACATTGTGGCTAATAAAAGAAGATTGATAGATTTTGAAATGGTTTCACTTACTGAGGAGTGTAGTTCTAGGGTACAAAGTAAGCTCCCGCCTAAGTTGAAGGATCCTTGTTGTTTTACAATCTTATTGGCGACTGGAAAACACGAGGTTGGTAGAGCCTTGTGAGATCTGGGGGCGAGTATTAGTTTGATGCCACTTAAGTGTTCGAGCAACTAAACTTGGGAGAACCTAGGCCCACTACTCTAACTCTACATCCTGCATCGGTCATTAGTAGTGCCTAAAGGAATTATTGAAGATGTGCTGGTACGAGTAGGAAAGTTCAGTTTTCCCGCGAATTTCCTTATACTCGACTACATGGCCGATGAGGAGGTTCCAATTATTTTAGGGCGACCATTCTTGGCCACTGGTGGGCACCTTATTGATGTGAGGAAGGGTAAGCTAAAGATGAGAGTGCATGATAAAGAAGTCACATGTAATGTGTACAAGGCACTCAACCTTCCCAAGCACTATTAGGACTTGTGCATGATTTCTGTGGTTGAATCAAAGTTAATAGAGAAGTGTTGTGATGTGAATGATACTGATATTGAAAATAAAATGAGCCCGAAGAGTTTTAGTTGCTTAAGAATGCGAAAGTAAGTAACGGCAAGACAAAGAAGTTGCATGACAAGCACCTTGTGCTTCGTGAGTTTGAGCCGGGTCACTCTATGCTCGTGCTTAAGTTGAGATTGAAGCTCTTGCCTGGAAAGCTCTAGACTCGATGGTGTGGTCCATATGAGGTAGCATGTGCTACAACGCATGGCAATGTTGAACATAGAGATCCCATACCTGGTGACACATTTTTAGACAAAGAGCAAAGAATTAAACACTATTTGGGGTGGTGGTGCTCGTCGTCACAAAACTTTGATAGACTTGGTAGATGCTTGAGGGAACATTCTGTGCCATGCTGCGATGTTAAATCAGGTGCTTCATGGGAGGCAACCCATGGTGATGTTGTAAACGTCATGTCATCATGTTAACTAAGGCGCTCGTTGCGAGGCAACCTAATTCGTAGATTAGTTTAGTTTAATTTAATTTTTCCTTTTGCTTTTGGGTACTAACGGGTTGATTTTTTGAGTTTGAATAGGTAGGGGAGCAAAATCGGGAGGTCAAAACACATGAAGGAGTCAGAAAAACAGAATGAAAATCACTTGAGTGCTCTGGACCTCGCCTAGCGAGGTAGGGACCTCGCTATAGGCCTGGCGTCGCCTAGCTAGGTGCAAGCCCAATCTTCTGTGAAGCCCCACGTCATGAAGCAACCTATGAGCGGCCAAGTGCGAGATCCCTGTCACGGTACCTCTCGCGGCGCCCAAATAAGTCTCCTCTTCTCTCCTTTATTGTTCTTATTTCACCCACTCCCATGCAAGCACACCCCCCCCCCCCC
>MCJB01051386.1:123014-133780 GCA_002018475.1 Nicotiana obtusifolia | reverse complement strand
ATGAACCCCATAGGAATGTGATTGTTGACTACATGAGTGTGTACACTTGAATCCCAAGCTGATTTGTGAGCATGAGGCAATACCTCACCTACACCAGACCTTACATCTAACTAGTGCGCGCCAAATATTTGTTAAAATGCCTCAAAGACAATGTTTGTTTCAATCGGAGCCCGAGTCTCAGAGATTGATACACTAGTAGCTTGCGGGCTTAATTAATATGAAATATTAAGTGTGGGCTGGCCCACCAGAGCTGGAGTATATTGTTATAAGTGTGGTGCATATATGTAATTACATGCGAACTAGTTGACTTGATGACGCTAACGTGCTTAAATTGTGTAAGGTGAAGTCTTAGTAACCTTGATTTAATGGAAGAACCATGTGGTAAGATTTTAAGTGTGGGATCATTACGTCTACATGTTGAGCAGATGAGGAGGATGGCGAGGAGTGACCAGGGAGTTTTCTTACCAACTTTCTTGATTTTTTAATTGCTTTTCTATGCACCGAGGACATTGCATTCTTTAAGTGGGGGGTCAGAAATTCTCTATGGTATGTACATTGATATATTATTATCTTTTAGCTTCTTATTTTTATTTTCTATTTTGGAATTTTTTTAATAAACAAAAATACAAAATATAGAAAAAAAAAGAAGAAGAAAAATTTGGACTTTTTCGGACGATGGATCACCTAGGCAGTTTTCTTGAAGATTAAAGTATAAACAAAAAAAAGGTAGAAAACAGAAAAATCCAAAACTATGTTCTTTTATTTTCTTAGGTAGTAATTATCCCCCGCGGTTTTTCTTTATTCCCCGGTTCTTTTTCATGGGATGTAGTTTGAATCGGGTAGTAGTTTTTCTGGGAGTAGATTAGGATTTAGGGAATAAAAAGAGGAAGAATGATGAGATTCTTAGGCGCCTTTGACTTGTTTAATAGTAGCACATTTAAGCTTTGGCATGTGTAGTATCTTCCCTATGTTTTGAAATTATCCATGGTGCCTTGATTAGTTGGATAGCATGTACTCATATCAATCCTTCCGACCATATTAAGCTGCCCACTACAAAATCGGTACCAGTAACATACCTCATATCAAATAAAACTTTGACCCAAACCTTCATGACACTGCTAATGATAAAAGAAACATGTAAATATTCATAACCACTCTTAAGATCAACAAGTCATGGAGCAATCTCGCCCGACAAGAATCATTGCCAGATTCGAAGTTGACTAGTGACATCCTCCTCCAAGCATACCTTATCCATATCCAATTTCTCAAATTCCACGTCTAATAACCTCATCTCACCTAGTACAAGTTTCTCGTCTAACAGGCCACACCAAAAGCCACTAAGAGCCACATATGACATAATCTGTGCACCCAACAAGCAACAACTTAGATATGATCAACAATGGAAAGAGAACCAGATAAGAGAACTATCCAACAAGTTCAACAGACACAACCACAAGCAAATGCTATGAACCCATCCCATGAGGGGGAAGCAAAACACATGAAATAAGCACAAAGGATCATATCCTAACATTACTATGCTGCGTAGCCCAATCCAAACTTGTCGATCCATATAGAACACCCATCGAGCCATAATGCTCGTGATCAACAATCACATGTGTATAAACAGAAAATATACAAAGTGCATGACTATAACCATGAAGAAACGAATAGCCCACATACCACAGAAGGGAAATCCACAACCGCGGTGCAATAAATAGTTCAACACACCAGGAACCATCACGCTCGAATCTCACCACAAAGCCCAAACATAACCAAATCATGTGCGTAAATAGTCAAGCAATCTCACAACCCACCGTAGCTTAGGGAAGTAACACATGAGACATACCGGGACATGAATAAGATCAAGTCTAGCCAATGACACACCCCTATCAATAACTACGCTGAGTAAACAAACCTGATCCGATGTAGAATGTACATTCTCATTAGGCCTACTAATGAGCCCCCAAATTAATTTTGATCATTCCGGAATAGGTAAAAAACCGTCCAAAAGTCCATAGTAACCTATCCATAACACATACCATCACATGTCTAACTGTTAACATGTCATCACAGTCCACAATTAAAGAATAGTCTGCCTCTGAGAACAACCAATCTCTAAACCTCAAGAATACAAGAATCTCCATGTCCGATCTTTAGCTTTCCCCACTCAAATAACATATAAGTTATTCATACGCAATCACCTCATAAGAAGTACTTCCATAAGCCTTCCACCCCACATAGCAAACACGAAGATCAACCACCAGGCGATCTCTGTAGTACTAGTTAAGCATCTATAAGTCACAACACAATGCGTCTCCTACACACACACACTCTTCTCAGGCGACACCAGATAGTGCTAGCATTCCCTAAACATCTGAAATCTCTCATGCTGACTAAAACCCAAGGCCTTTTTTTTTCGGAACTAAATCGCAACCTTGCCAATGAAATTTCAATCCCACACGGCATACCACCTCTATCATGTTAACATGTGAAAATAGAAAAATCTCCTAATCAACTCTGAATCACAAGCAGGATAAATACCTCATCAACCAAGAATCTTCCATTTAACTCAGTCTAGAAGAACATCACAACACATAACAAACTTTATATTCCCATAGAAAACATCAACCTCAAGCTATGGTCAAAACCACGAACTATATGAATCCCATTCGCACATAACAAAGCCACTAGAACTAAATTCCTCTAAATGAACCAAACGCAAATTGCCAATCCCAAAAGTAACTCAAACCGAAATGCTCGCTCTGAAGAGACCTTCTACAAATTCGAAGTCGTACCTTGCATCTCCCTAATACTTCCATTTAGAGTCAATAATGATTTAAAATACTGCAAATCTAGGCACCACCAAAACAAATATCAGATCTTAGCCTGTCACGACCCAAAATCACACCTTGAGGATCGTGATGGCACCTAGTTCCTTGGACTAGGTAAGCCTAGTACATAATAAAATTTAGTAGATTGAAACCGTCTAACCATTTAAATAAAAACTTATAAATGACATAATATAGCTGAAAAGTGATCAATAGTCATACGTCCCAAAAATTGATAGTACAGAGTACACTGAAAATCTCAAAATACATTACCGTTTCGGAATACAAATGACATTAATAAGGAAAGACACTAGAAGGTGACCCTGAGACCTATAAGCGGAATAGCAGGTATACCTTGAAGTCTCCGCAAAAATATCGAAATCAGCGCACTAACGCCTGGCACACATAGAGGTACATGGATCTGCACAAAAATGTGCAGAACCATAGTATGAGTACACCATAATGGTACCCAGTAATAATCAAGACTAACCTCGGTGGAGTAGTGACGAGGTTCAAGTTAGGACATTCACTAGACGTATAATCTGTGCAAAATATCAATAAAGAACTATTAACGTAAAGCATAATCAGTAAATGGTAACAAAGAATAAACATGTGATAACGCAGTAAATTAACTCAAACACAGTTAAAAATATAGGTGAATCAATTAAGGAAAAACAATGACAGTTCAAATCCTCAAGTCGATCCAACTTACAACCAGAATAATCTCGAGATACCACATCTCATAATCACGAATCACAAGCCACAAATCATGCATTATCCTTATGACGTCGTATGAGATTCACATTTTAAAACTTTTTGCTGAAATAATATCACGCGCATAAGCCCCCTTATTTCACTACATGTGCATCACAATGAAGTATTTCCCATTACTAGCACCACGCGCATAAGCCCCCTTATCTCGCTGCATGCACATCAATGTACACACCACCCTTATGTCGCTGCATGCGCATCTCATCCACAACACAACAATAAAACGCATACCACGTGCCCATATGCCACAACATTGCTCAAACAACAATACCAATGCCAAAACAATGCATAGCCCACAGTTTAACAACAATGTATACAAGAATTACAACAACAACACAAGAGTACGGGAAGTAAATCAACAATCAAATGTGATTCATATAACAACTTCAATACAAGGCATAATAATAGACTAAGGGTCTAATCTGGTCAATTACCACATATAAGACCATGTACACACACATCACCTCAGGCACACATTTTTTCACATAATACAAATAATGAAATTAGACCAAATACTAAGGAGAAGTTCACCCACACAAAATTTGGCAAGATAGTTACCTCAATTAGGCAAATTCAACACTCAAAAATAGCTTTTCCTTTAAAATTCATCGGCTCAAATCTAACCAATATATGACTTAGTATCATCAAACAATGCAAGAGAAACCCATGTCGATTAATGACGTTAAGATCTTTACACAATTCCTCAAAGCCAACAAAAGTCAACCCCAGGCCCGCCCGGTCAAAATCTGGGTCAAAGGGTAGATCTCGGCTACCCATAACCCCACGAGTCCATATATGTGTCAAATCAGTACCAAATTGACTCTCAAATCTCAAACTTTTATTTTCTAAAACATAGTCAAAAATCCCCAGAAATTTTCTTCAAATCTCATGATATAGATGATAAGTCTCATAAAAAATCATGTTGTATAGCCAAAAGTGGATCAAAACCACTTACCCAATAGTTTGGTAAGAAAATCTCCTCCTAAAATCGTCTCCCACCGAGTCTAGGGCTCCAAATTGTGACAAAATGAGACAAAGTCTTGAAATCCCAACCTTTTGTTCAGTTATGGATGTCACAAATTGCGAACCCTAGCAAATGCAGAAAACACATTGCAAATACAGCGCCTACTAAACACAAGGGATCTCGCAAATCTGACACTGACTTCGCATTTGCAAAGTCAGACCCCTTCGCAAAAGCGGCCAAATGGTTACAATTGCGACTTGCCCAGCCAAAGTCCAACCTTCGCAATTGCGATCATGACATTGCATTTACGACACCTGCACCCCCTGCCTTCTTCGCAATTGTGATGTTGGTGTTCGCAATTGCGACAACTGTAGTACTAGCACACCCGCAACTAGAAACAAGTTTGAACCAATCCGAAATACATCTGACACTCACCTGAGCCTCGGGGCTCCGCATTACTTATCCACACAAGTCTAAAAATATCATATGAACTCGCTCGCGCGATCACTACATCAAAATGACATCCGAAACCACGAATCAGACTCCAAAACACATAAGATTCACAATGAAATTCAAGAATTTCCAAAAATCACAACCAAGTGTCCGATTCCTATCAAACCAACTCGGAATGACGCCAAACTTCGTAGACAATTTCCAAATAACAAAACGGACCTATTCCACGTCCCAAAAACTATAATCTGAACCTGATAGCCATAAGTGCAAACTACGATCAAACGTAGGAATTTCTAAACCTTCATAGTGCCAACTTTTGGCAAAACAAGCTAAATTAAGCTAGGAACCTCCGAATCCAATTCCGAGCATATGCCTAAGCCCAAAATCACTATATGGAGACCATCCAAACACCGTTCCGGAGTCATTTTGACACAATTCAAACTTCGGCCAATATTTCCAGCTTAGGCTTTCAAACTAAGAATTAATTGATCCAATTCAACCCAAAACCTCCATGAAACGAAATCAACCATCCGTACAAGTCATAAAACCACAAATACAAATACGAAAAGCTTCAAAAGGGGAAACATGACTCAAATACACAAAACGACCAGTCGGATCGTTATATTCTCCCCCTCTTAAACAAACTTTCGTCATCTAATGGGTATAGAGTTATACCTGAAGTGCCAAAAAGATGAGGATAACGGCTCCTCATATCATGCTCGGTTTCCTAGTCGCCTCCTTGACTGGTTGACCTCTCTATTGAACCTTCACTGATGCAATATTCTTTGACCTCAACTTCTGGACCTCCCTGCCCAAAATAGCCACCAACTCCTCAACATAAGTGAAATCGTTGTCCAATTATATTGAGCTGAAATCTAACACATGTGACAGATCTCCACAGTACATCCAGAGCATGTTATCATGGAACACCAAGTGAACTCCCGCTATGCGAGGTGGCAATGTAATTCTGTAGGCCACCTCGCCAACTCTCTCAAGGATCTCAAAAGGACCAATATACCCCAGGGCTCAACTTGCCCTTCTTCCTGAACCTTATCACACCCTTCATGGGTGAAACTCTAAGTAGAACCCTCTCAACTACCATGCATGCCACATCAAGAGCCCTTCGATAAGTATAACTATTCTGCCTGGATTGCGTTGAAAGAAGCCAATCCTAAGTCAACTCACCTTCTCCAAGACATCCCGAACCAAATTAGTGCCCAACAATCTAGCCTCCCCAGGCTTGAATGACATTGCCTCCCATAAGGCCTTATGAGGAGCCATCCGTATGATTAACTAATAGCTATTGTTGTAGGCGAACTTTGCTAGCGGTAGAAACTGATCCCATGGACCCTCAAAATCAATGACACATGCACGTAACATGTCCTCATGAATCTGAATAGTGCGCTCAGACGCCCGTCTGTCTGTGGATGGAATGTCGTACACAGATCAACCTGTGGGCGCAACTCACGCTGCATGGCTCTCAAAAAATGCAATTGCATGCCTCGATTCGAGATAATAGACACCAGCACACGATGAAGGCGAACAGTCTCATGAAGATAAATTCGGCCTAGCTTCTCTGAAGAGTAGGTAGTCATGACTTAAATGATGTGTACAAACTTGGTCAGTCTGCCCACAATGACCCACATTGTGTCGAATGTCCTCAAGGTCCGTGGACGTCCAACTACAAAATCCATAGTAATACGCTCCCATTTCCACTCCGGAATATCAAGCCTCTGAAGCAAAACCACTCGGTATCTGATGCTTGTATTTAACCTGTTGACAGTTCCAACGTTGAGCCACATACTCCACAATATCTTTCTTCATCCTTTTCCACCAATAGTGTTGTTTCAAATCATGGTACATCTTTGCGGTTCCTTGATTAATAGAATACCGTGAACTATTGGCCTCCTCAAGAATCAACTCATGAATACCTCACAAGACATGCCGTAGTGATAGTGCCTTTAAATCTTCAGCGCGTGTATAATTGCTGCCAACTCCAAATCATGTACTAGGTAGTTCTTCTCATGGGGCTTCAACTGACACAAAGTGTAACCAATCACTACCCTCCTGCATCAATACACATCCAATGCCAATCCGCAAAGCATCACAATAAATTGTATAAAAACCCGATGCTAAAGGAAAAACTAGAACAGGAGTTGTGGTCAAGGAAGTCTTGAGCTTCTCAAAGTTCTTATCACACTCGTCAGACCACCTGAAGAGGGCACCCTTCTAAGTCAATTTAGTCAAAGGAGCTGTGATGGATGAAAACCTCTCCACAAGATGGCAATAATATCCAGCCAAGCCTAGAAAACTCCGGATCTCGGTAGCTGATGACGGTCTGGGCAACTATGAACTTCCTCCACCTTTTTCGGATCCACCTTAATCCCCTCATTAGACACCACATGGACAAACAATTCCACCAAATCTAGCCAAGACTCACACTTGGAGAATTTAGAATATAGCCTCTTCTCCCTCAATGGCTGGAGCACGATCCTCAAATGCTGCTCATGATCCTCTTGACTGCGAGAATACACCAATATATCATCAATGAAAACTATGAAGAAGGGATTAATATAGGGCCAGAATATGTTGGTTATCAAGTGCGTAGAAGCCGCTGGGGCATTGGTCATTGCCAGAAACTCAATAGTGACCATAACAGGTACTAAAGGACATCTTTGGAATATTTAAAGCCCGAATCTTCAGCTGATGGTACCCCGATCTCCAATCAATCTTCGAGATTACCCTAGCACCCTGATGCCGATCAAATAAATCATCAATATGCGGTAGTGGGTACTTGTTCTTGACTGTAACCTTGTTCAGCTGCTAGTAGTCAATGTACATCCTCATAGAGCCGTCTTTCTTCTTCACAAATAGAACTGGAGCATCCCAAGGCAAGACACTAGGCCTGATGAAACTCTTATCAAGTAACTCCGAAGCTGTTCTTTTAATCCCTTCAACTCCGTTGGTGCCATGCAATATGGTGGAATAGAGATGGGCCGAGTGCCCGACACCAAGCCAATACAAAGGCTGCCGGTAGGTCTGTTAGGAACACATCTGGAAAGACTCTCACTACAAGAACTGACTCAATAGTAGTAGTATCAACACTAACATCCCTTACAAAGGCTAAGTATGCCAAGCACCCCATCTCAACCATTCACTGTGCCTTCAGGAAAGACACCACCCTACTAGGAACATGACCCAATGGATCCTTCCACTCCAAACCTCGGCACCCTCGACATAGCCAACGTCATGGTCTTAGCGTGACAATCAAGAATAGCGTGATATGGTGACATCCCATTCATGCCCAAAATCACATCAAAGTCTACCATATTGAGTATTAGAAGTTCAACCCTAGTCTCACAACCCCCGATAGTGACCAAAAATGAATGATAGACACAGTCTACCACAAAAGAGTCCCCAACAAGCATAGATAAATAAATAGGTGTACTCAAAGAATCATGAGACAAATCCAAATTTGAAGTTTTCACGACCCAAATCAGAGGATTGCAATGGGCACCCGGACCTTACTTGACAAGCACTAATGTAACATATCCTTAAACATACTATCATGCGTAAATGGGCCAGAAGCGTCGTCATGAGATAACCAGAATAAAAACATACGGGAATACTTGACATAGGACAACCTTATAATGATATACATGAGATATACGAGCCTACAATGAAGAATAAAACATCTATGCACATGACATCTATCTACAAGCCTCTAAGGAGTACATAAATAATATAAGGTCAGGACATGGCCCTGCCATAACCATAAACATATGTACATAAGTATACTGACTTGAAAGCCAACTTCGAGACAAGTGGAGTGCAACAACACTTCATGCTGAACTAGTAGCCTACTGGGAGGGCCGTCGACCTGTCTATCCAGAACTGCAACATAACATACAACATCCACAAATAAAAGAGACGTCAGTACGAATAAAGTGTTGAGTATTTAAGGTAGGAAAGCATAAATAAGAACAATAATGTAAAAAGAGATAAAGAAGATACAACCTGTAACATCCAAGTACCTCTGAGGGTAAATGACATGAAATGCATGATACATATATATAAACACACACACATCTAAAAACTTACGCCTATGAGGGAATCATCATGATCATATTGTACCTGGTCGTGATAGGCTCGGTAAAAACATACCCGGCCATCATAAGGTTCGGTAGAATCATACCCGGCCACGTGGAGCTCGGTAAAACCCAACTGATTTGTGGTTGCACAATCGGTGTCATACCCGGCCAACTATAGCGCGGCTCAGTAGTGTAATATAGGTACATATATATGATAATAAGAGAAGCAACATCAGCATCAATCATTCCCTTAGGAGGGAAACAATGTAAGTACTGTTAGTCTGTAAGGGTGGAGTATCTTTGGATGCTCGTTCATTTATGTTGTGTATAATCAGAGTCGTGCAAAAAAAAAGAAAGGGATAGCCTCACATACCTTGTATATAATTCCAACCTCATGCAAGCAAATTTCATGGATCCTTAGTCTACAATAAGAGAGATGATACTATCGTTATCGTTTAAGCGACATAACTATTATATACCGACCGTAACCTATTTTATGATCCCTATTTATAGGACTTCCCAAAAGTAACAAAAATCACCAACAGCCCAAAAAACATCAATAATAATCAAATTAAGCCTCCCAAATAGTCCACCAATCACCAACATTACTAACAAGAATTTTGATAGATATCTCACAAGTTCTAGCTTCAACACTAAGCCGCAACTTGGATAAGCTTAAATACATGTAGAATAAGAGGTTCCTTACCTTTAAACAGATGTAACAACTCCAATTTGATAGTACTTCATCACAAAGTATCCTTCCAACGCCGCTACAAGAACAAGGAAGCGAAACTAACAAGCACTTCTGGTTTCTCGACACTAGAATCACTTTTGAAGACTTGAAATCACCTACGATTGATATGAAAACCTTGGGAGAGTATTTTACAGAAAATAAATCGCCTAAAACAACCCCCGCATGATATGTAACCACAACAAAATTAGGAACAAGAAGAGGAACAAGAAACTCACTAGCGCCACGGGACTCTCGACACTTGGTTTGTGTTGCTTGTCCTTTGATTGGGTATTGGATCATGAGAGAATTTTGAGAGAAGGATTTTTGGTGTCTACGCTCTGAATGTAGTGAAAAAGAATGAGCAAAAATGGGCTGTAAGCGTCACATATATATATCAAGATATCTCAACAGCCTAAGTGGGTCCCACTTGTGCAGTCTCGCAAAAATACAAATTTCTCTCTAATCCGATGTCGTATTGAAAAACGGACTCATATATATTTAAATTGGTGGGTGAATCACCCCATAAATCCAAGAACATTTAGATAAAAGCTCAGTGATATTTGACCGAAATTTTCAGTAAAATTATGAACGTAATTTGCGACAATTTTTTGTCGACTTTTGTTTCATAATTTGCTTGGCTTCAAACCTTAACACACAAATATCATACGACTATAATACCTAATAACATTACCATATTATCATCTTAAGAACCCTAGTCTCACCCCACAAGTACGGGTTATAACATTCCAACCATGCCGACTTTTGACAAAACTTATTTTCTTCGATTTGACTAGCTTCTTAACCTTTAAACCCTCACGATACTTCCTTCAAATTTGTTTTAACCCATAATCATATTTTTAAAGGTCATTCAACTCTTCATCTCTTATTGATTCACTTAAGACAAATTCTAACATGAAATTACGGGG